>JAMPIV010016760.1:0-121804 GCA_024509875.1 Oreohelix idahoensis
ATTTTGATCGCAGGGGTCCTTTTTTGTTTGTGGTCTAGGTGCTCTCTGCAGTTTTTCCAAGTTCTTAGGATCAGGGGTCATGTTACCCTGATATACAGTGTGTCCCAAGAATTCCAACTCTTTGCATCCAATACAACATTTTGTTGGCCTAGCAGTTAAGTTCGCCTCCCGAAGTCTATCAAACAACATCTCCAGAGCTTCAATGTGTTCTTCAAATGTCTCTGTGGCGACGAGAATATCATCCATGAAATTCATGATACATGGGTTATTCAGGGGATCCAACAATTTGCGCATCATCCTTGAAAACACACTCGGAGCATTTTTCAGTCCGAATGGTAGCATATTGAATTCATAATGTCCATCCGAAGTGCTAAAAGCCAAATAAGGTCTCACTTCAGGCTTCACTGGGATCTGGTAATAGCCTTTACTAAGATCCACCTTTGAAAAGTATTTTGCCTTGTTCAGTCTGGCAAATAACTGTTTTGTGTCTGGTAATGGATCCACTTGTCCTTCTGTGACAGCATTCAGTTTCCTGTAATCTATGCACAGTCTGTGTTCCCCAGACGGTTTTCTCAACAAAACGACACTAGAACTAAAAGATGATTCACTGTGCGAAATAATCCCCTCCTTCAACAAATAATCTATTTCTTCCTTCAATGCCTTCTCCTTCGCGAACGGAATAGAATAGGCTCTCATACAGATTGGGTTTGAGTCTACCAGTTTCATGTCATACTGTAGCAAATTTGTATGGCCTGGTTTATCTGTTAATACATCTGTATGTTCCTCCAGAACCTGTTGAACTCTCTCCCTCTGGTTTTTAGTCAGGTGCTTACTGACTTTTACCTGTGCTGCTGTTTCACAAGGATGTAATGGGTATTCATGTGAGGTGAGTGGTTCCTTTTGCATCTGGGTTGCAATAGCCAAGGTCAATAAGGGGGTGCTTTCCTGGAGTGGTCTGTCCAGATACTTCTTTAATAAGTTTACATGATAAACTTTCTCCTTCCCCTTTTTGTCAATTTTATAGTTTGTTCTAGACACCTTCTCTAGAACCGTATATGGACCTTGCCAACCAATTTGTAATTTATTCTGGCTACCGGGTAGTAGAAGCAGCACCTTCTCTCCCACAGCTAGTTCTCGGTCCTTTGCCTTCCTATTAAAATATGCTGCATGTTTCTTCCTGGCTTGTTTCAAATTATCATTTGCCAGTTTCCATCCAGCTTTCAAACGAGTGGTCAGTTCGTTCACGTATTGATAAGATGAGGTAACAGGTTCTTCCGCCTTCTCATCCGTCCAGGTCCTTAATAAAGTTACATCTGGATCTTTAATTTATCATACTTATTTTTCATGGAACCCATCGGGTCCCGTCCATTAGAAGCTTTATAATGAGGACTTTTCTTCCTAGAATCATCACTCACAAATCGACCACTACCAATTTTTTTCTGGGGGTTTGTCTCCCCACTTTAGATTGCTTATGAGAGATCTTCGCTCTCTTGTCTGTTCTTCCAGTTTATATAAGTCTGACCGAGGGATTGTCATCTTATCCTGGGTAAAATTTCTTCTTTGTACTCTTCGCATAGTGGCCATGTTAATCCATTCAAGTGAAGACTGGGTGTGAAAAGGGGGCTCCCATTCCACTTTGTCTACCCGAGTATAATTAGTTTTCCTTTCAGGCCTAAAGTTGCCCCGTGGCGTTTCTAGGTCCTGCACATATTTTCCCTTTGTGGGTGTTCCCTCATGAAATACGCCACATGCTTCCACAAAGTTTTCAACATCGACATTTACGTCGGGCCAATAGTATTTTCGAGCAATCTTTTGGCAGATGGTACCGACTTTCTCATGGTCACCATCTTTTCCAACATGTAAGCTCCTTATTAAGTTTGCCCTATATATCTTGGGAAGAACTAACTGTCCGTGACCAGTGGATCTAGTTCCTGTCTTCCTGTATAATAGTTTGTTCTTCATGAAATATTCCCCCTTGCTCGGAGGTGTGTGGCATTTGGGCAATTTTTTAAAACATGGCTTGAGTGTCCTATCCTCAGCCTGCGCCTTCCTCATCTCCTCTGGATGAGCATTTATAGGTTCACCTTCTTCCTCCTTCTTCTGTGACCTGGTCTGCACTGTCGCCATGATCACAGGTTTCTCGGGATTCCCCAAGAAGACGTATCTACACCCCAATATCAGAGGGTAGATTGGTTCATCTATCACTGCTGCTCTGATTTCTCCTTCCACATAGCGAGTTTTCACCGTTATCCTTGCGATGGGAAGTGTCATGAGTGGTATGTCCTTAGTCGCCCCTTGTATTTCCACTGTTTCTGTGGTATACTGACTTGGGTCCACTAGGCTAGACTTCACAACTGAATCATAATCCAAACCTGTATCATAAAGGCACCTTATGGTGACCCCATTACAAATAACATCCTCACAAACTGGGGGGTGATAAGGTTCCTGTTGTCCATTAGGATTAACCTTTAATCTTTGCGTCCCCGACTTCATTGCAGCAATGTTTGAAGGTTTCCTTCTACAAAATTCGGTGTTATGGTTATCTTTCTTGCACCATTTACACCATCTTTTTCCTTGGTTCAACGGTTTTCTTTCATTGAACTTTTGGTCATTGAACTGTGAGTTTCTGTCGCGATAGTCATTTCTTGGCCGCTCAAAGTTTGTCCTACCTTTATTTCCCTGCTCTCTATTATCAAATTTATTAAATTGCTGTGGAGCTTTAAAATTATCTATGTGCTTCTTTTTAGCACCACTTACCTCTGCCTGGGCTGCCTGATACCTCTCAGCGACATTTAAAACCTCTCCCAACTTCTCTGCACCTTGTTCCATGAGAAATTTTCTCATGTCTGGAGCCATGGACTCCCTCAATTGCTCAATCATGATCATTTCTTTAAGATCTTGGGTCTTCCCCAGAGCAGTCCATTTCTCCAAATAGGTTTCTAGTCTAGCAGAGAATTGGTGGTATGTCTCCCCAGACAACAGTTTGGCATTTCTAAATTTCTTACGATAAAATTCACCATTCTTCTCGTACCTTAATAACAAAGCCTGCTTTAACATGTCATAATTGTCTTGGTCTTCCCTGTTCATTTTAGCAAAGACTTCATAAGAAGTACCTCTCAGTCCTTGTGATAACTTTAAACTCCACCTCTCTCTCTCTAACCCATATGTAGTAGCTAATAACTCAAAACGTCCTAGGTACCCCTCTATGTCATCGTCTTTTTCAACAAAATGGTCTAAATGAAACCCCATAGCTGAGTTTGAGGCTCCCAGACTAGGCGTAGCATCTGAGGCAAAAGGGCTGGCACCATTTTCAGGAGCCTGGCCTTGTAATTCCAGCTCCCTTAGTCGTAATTCGTGCTCCCTTTGCAACCTTCTATCTTCTGCCTCCCTTTCGGCAGTCAATCTTTTTTCTTCTGCCTCCCTTTCGGCCTTTTTATCTTCTGCCTCCCTTTGCTGTCGTTTTTCTTCTGCCTCAATCTGCAGCTTCTTAGTCTCAGCCTCTAACCTCTTCTCTTCAGCCAACCTTTCAGACTCTAATTTTCTTTCAGCCTCTTTTTCTAATCTCCTTTCTTCCCGTTCAATATATTTATCACATTCAGCCGTTACGTATTGAATTAAAATCTGACCATCCATTCCCATCTCCTTTGCGGTCAGCACAGCAGCTGATCGGAATTTTGCTAGCTCCGCCATACTTTTTAGACAATATAATAATATACAAGATAAATCTCTAACCAGTAAATACACTAAGTACTTCTTATGACTATAGTCTAACTAATTCTAACTAACCAGTTAACTAATTAATTATTACTGGCTGTGAAGATTCACCAACTTCTAATTGCCCTTTTAATTTAAAGGGACACTTTTAATTTTAAGGGAATTTTACAATTTTGTTCCCCTAATTTTATTTCTCCCACCAGGAGATCCTTATATTACTGTTGGGCTAATTATCCCGGACGAGCCCCCAATATATGTAGTGGATTTTGATGGTATTGTATGGTGGTGTTATCACCTAGTGTGATGCGTGAGGTCAGCTGTGAAGGCTCCTGAGATAATTGTAGCTGTGAATATACAGAAGGCCCTTTCGTGCTACCACTTTATGACCTCTCACATATCTTTTTTTTTTACTAATGAATGTGGCTACGTTAAAATCTAGGGTACTGAATGCAATGTGTTGTATGGACATATACACACACCCACAGATATTAATTAAGTCTAATACTATCAATAAAATTTATAACACAATGAACTAAATTCAGCTGGTTAAATTTAGAATAGAAAATCTTTTTTTTAAATTTATTTGTTCTGAACCAAGGTTTTATTTTGGCCAGAACTTATGCAAAGATTTTGAAATTTATGAATGAATGGCATGAATAAATGGCATGTTAAATGAAAGATGTTTACATATGCAATCTTCAAGATTAATTATAGTATTACTGTTCGTAATGTTAATTTTCCTGGGAAAACTATGAATGGATGTGCTGTTGGGGTGGCTTCATCCCTCCCTGTTTATGCCTACACAGCATTGTCCATTAATGATGGAAGGAAATGGGATGCTTCAGTAGTAAATTCTCTTGGGTGCTAGTTTTATGAAGTTGGTGTAGGTTCAGCAGGCCAGCTAGCCTACTTAACTTTAATAGATTTGTTCTGGTGCTGGAATCTGATGGCCCCACCTCTCCGTGCTTGAGCAATACAAAGATGTTCTGCCGAAATGTACACTGCACGGGTCCTCACTTCAATTATTAATCAGCATTTGACACCACCTTAGTGTCAAGATCGAACTCCCAGCTCAGATTATGAATAAAGAACACAGAAATGCTAGCAAAGCTCAGCTGAGCTGCTGGCTATAGTATGGCGTCCCTGAACTTATTTCAATTTATTTCATTTGGAAATCACCACACTTGAAATTTACTGTGTCTATCACTGGACAACTATTGAGGAATGGCAAAAAAGCTCGTCTGAGCGCGGATAATATGATTGTCTGTGGCCAATCAATGCCTTGGTTTTTTTAAATTCAAATTTCCTACACTAAAGTCATTTCAGTCATGCTTCAGTCAAGTATGGATTTTTATCTGTTAGTCTGTCCGTCTCTACTTGCGTTTTTACAAAAACGTACTTGATTTTTGAACCAACCTTTCTCTCCCCTCCAAAATTTTGTCGTTAAAAGTTATTTTTAGACACAGCTCCCACCAATATCCCTTCTCTTCCATGCTAATTAGATTTGAACACTGCGTCTCAAGGTCGCGATTTTTGTGCAAATAGCGACACTTTTGATTCAATGCAGTCTTTCGCTGTTGTGAACAACACTGTCTTTTGTCATTATTTTCATTATTATCTATCCGTCTGTAAAATTAAAAACATATTATTTCACTGCTCAGAATGGGCCATCCGGCCAGCTAATTTTTATATTCCTAACATTAATATTAAGAAAAGTTACTTTTTAAATTTTGTAATATTTCAAGCATCTGCGTTTAGCCGCTGAATTCAAATCAAAGGCTTGGTATCGCAAAAGCGTCCGTTTCCGTACCTCGTGTCAATTTTGGGGACGTGAATTTTTTCCTCCGTTTCCCCCCCCCCCCAAGTGCGTCTCCTTAGCCTTGCTAGTCTCACGCAATTTTTTTCAGTCATATTTTTTTTTTCTTTTGATCCGCCGTTCTCATCCCTCCAAATGGTAACCGTTTTGATTTCCCGTCTAACAAGTCAATTTTTATGGAGGGTGATGACCTGCGGTCAGGGCGATCATGTACTATCAGCAGCTTACGCGTTATGTTTTTATCCTTACATTTTATCCTTTGGAGATATTTTTACGTTGTATCACTTGTTAATTTTATGACAATAAGGTATATGTATGATATGACGTTGATTTTATTATAAGATATTACTGACATGACTGCGACACTGTTCTAGATAGAACATCGTAGGTCATACGTCGGGTTTTTGTTAAATTTTTGATAATCTGATTAATATTGTTAAAAAAATATATATATATTATATATTTTTTTCCCCCGTCTGACAGGAAATCTGTTACGGTGTTATTTTAAATGACGGCGTCTGCTGGGGTTTACCCATGCGCAACGTTTGGGGGTCATTAATATTTATAGAATATGTCGATATTTTACGGTATAGTGAACGCGAAATATATGCGGAGATTATGAAGCATTCGCGTTGGGAAGGTCACGCCGGGTGACTTGGTTACAGGGCCTTTGTTACGCTACCCATCAAGCAAGAAGGTCGTGTCTTATATTTCTTCCAAGGAAATAAGGCTGAGTATATAGCCTATATTATATAGATGAATCGATGTAGACTTCAGGGTCAGTTCGGAAATTAATCTAAGTATGAGATTAATTAAATTAAACTAATAATGGAAGAAGAATCGTATTATGATTCAAATTGTAGATGTCAAGAACTCATGTGCTCATTTCTGGCTGTTGACTACAACAGCGCACGTATATAGCCACGATGTTCATCTGACATATTGTTTTGACACGGACGGACATGAATACTATGCATGTAATTCCTAATGAACTATATATGAACTATATCTGGATGTATGCCTACGTGAATGTCTTATGTGTGAACCGTAATAAATTCATGGACTCTGAATTGAGGACTTTATCATATCGATACGTTACAGCTATTTGCTGCATTTGCCAATGTTGATGATTATGCAAATGAAGAACTCTTCTGATAGGAAAAATATGCATCTATAATGATGAGCTCCGAAAGGGGACGAATGTATTCTTGGACATTCAACAAATGATTAATCAATATAACGTTGACCCTTACTCCAAGATGATAACCGGACGAAGCACGCATTCGCGATTGAACAAAATACATGTCGGCCTTATCGGCCTCCCATATATAAACACGCTATCTATCTGCTGAGCGCCCCCTTTATCACCAGAGCAGCTCAATCCTATGTGCCCCCCCTCTAAAACTGACAATATAGTAAATAAAGAGGGACAATAAATTGTTTCAATTGACAGGAAATGTGAACTTTTCCCAATACTATTTCCACAATAAGCAAACACTTGAAGTCATGATGACAAATAACCACCAAGCTTGAACAAGCCAGTATTACCTCATAGTAGTACATCACAACTTACACACATATGATAATAATAATAAAATATGTCAATACAAAGATCATAACTATAAATTGTGTACACATAACTTGTAATTACATTTGATTGTGATTCCTGGTTCACTTTGTAGTTGAATCAGGATATCTATTATTGAAATGAATTAATACATATATTTTTAAACTTTAACACTTGACTCATTTAAGATAGTCTTATAGAGTGTTTTATGTGTGTGAGTGTCACAGTGTTGTAAAGTGTTGTGGAATAAATTAAATTGTTTATCTGTCGGTTGTTATTGTGACTTACACTTCATCATTATCATAACCCTAGACATTCAACGTAGTCATCACAATATTACAGAATAGGTCTGACTGAGATATAAATGTGGTAGCAAGTAAGGTCATCTGTAATACACCACACTATTAGATACAGATACCTTCACAGCTGATCTCAGTCAGTACACTAAGTCCCCTATAAATATTTATATCATCCCACTTTACCACATATATTTGGGGTCTCGCTTCCTGGATATTGAACTTTCTCCTATTATATATATTGGGAATAATAAAAATTTAAAAGGTATCCTTGGGTGAAAATAAATAAGGTTGAGCTCTCAGTGCCTGTGGTTGTCCTTGGATAATTATTGATAGATAAAATTGTTTGGTTAAATATTTTATACATTTACCTGTTAGAAAATGGCGGACCTGGCCAAATTTCGATCTGCTGCTGTGCAGACTGCAAAAGAGTTAGGAATGGAGGGACAAGTTATGATTGCTTATGTCACTACTGAATGTGACAAATTTATTGAACGCGAAGAAAGAAGATTAGAAAAAGAGGCTGAAAGAAGGTTAGAGGCTGAAAAAGAAATTAAGAGGTTGCAGATTGAGGCTGAGGCTAAGGCATTGGAGGCAGATAGGGAGATTAAAAGGCTCCAGTATGAAGAGAAGAGATTGGCTGCAGAAAGGGAAGCCGAGGAAAGAAGACAGGCTGCAGAAAGGGAAGACAAGCGATTAGCTGCAGAAAGGGAAGCAGAAGATAAAAGATTACAAAGGGAACATGAGTTACGACTAAGGGAGTTTGAGTTTCAAGGCCATGCTCCTGAAAATGGTGCCAGTCCCTTTACCTCCGATGCTACTGCTAGTCAAGGAGCCTCAACCTCAGCTATGAATTTTCATTTAGATCATTTTGTTGAGAAAGACGATGATATTGAGAGCTATCTAAATAGATATGAACTATTAGCTACCACGTATGGGTTAGAGAGAGAAAGGTGGAGCTTAAAGTTATCTCAAGGACTTCGTGGTGCAGCTTATGAAGTTTTTGCCAAAATGAGCAGAGGTGATCAAGAAAATTATGACATGCTAAAGCAGGCTCTTTTGTTAAGATATGAAAAGAACGCAGAATTTTATAGAAAAAAATTTAGGAATGCTAAACTACTGTCAGGTGAAACCTATCACCAGTTCTCTGCACGGTTAGAGACATACTTGGAGAAATGGACTTCTCTGGGGAAAACCCAAGATCTTAAGGAAATGATCCTTATAGAACAACTAAGAGAGTCCATGGCTCCAGACCTGAGAAAGTTTCTCATGGAACAAGGTGCAGAGAGACTGGGTGAGTTACTAAATGTTGCAGAAAGGTATCAAGCAGCTCAGGCAGAGGTATCAGGTAATAAAAAGAAACAGGTAGAAAATTTTAAGGCACCACAGAACTTTAATAAATTTGATCCTAGAGATCATAACAAAAGTAAGCACCAGTTTGATAGGCCACGGTATGACAATAAAAATAAAACCCCACAATTCGATGAAAGGAAATATGATGAAAGACAATCTTTCAACCAAAACAGGAGATGGTGTAAAAATTGTCAGATGAACAATCATGACACTGACCATTGTAGAAGGAAACCTGTGTATATGGCCACCCTTCAGGTCAGGTCGACCTCAAGAAAGGAGGAGGATATTCTGATAGATACCACTCCAGATGAGATGAGGAAGGCACAGGCTGGGGATAAGACCCTCAAGCCTTGTTTCAGGAAATTTTCAACTTGTCATACAACTCCAGGCAAGGGAAATTTTTACATGAAAAACAAGTTGATTTACAGGAAGGCCGGAACTAGATCCAATGGTCACGGACAGTTGGTTCTTAGAAAGACATATAGGGCAGAATTAATAAAGAGCCTACATGTGAAAAAAGATCGGGACCATGAGAAAATAGGTACCATCATCCAAAAGGTGGCTCACAATTATTATTGGCCTAAGGCAAGGTGAGACATTGAGAATCTTGTAGAAAGGTGTAGCATAGCACATGAGGGAACACCCACAAGTGGGAACATTGATCAGGACCTGGACACGCCACGGGGTAAAGGTAGGCCTGACAATAGAAAGAATAATAAAGTGGACCAAGTGGAATGGGAAGCCCCTTTTCACGGACAAGCTTCAATTAACTGTTTTACAATGGCCACTATGCAGAGAGTGCAAAAAGATGTCTTACCCCAGGATAAGCCGAAAATCCCTCAATCGGACTTAAACAAACTGGAGGAAGAGGATGTAGAGAGGAAATCTCTCATCAAGAATTCTAAGTGGGGAGAAAGCCCCAAGAAAAGAATTGGTAGCGGTCGTTTTGTGCATGATAATTCTGGGAAGAAAAATCATCACTATAGAGCTTCGAGTGGAAGAGACCATACCGGTGCATGGACAAATAGGTCCACAAAATTAAAGGTCCATATGAAGCGCTGTTAAGAACGTGGACTGATGAAAAGGCAGAGGAAAATATTACATCCTCATACCAATATGTGAATGAGCTGACCACTCGTTTAAAAACTGGCTGGAAACTTGCCAATGAAAATTTGAGACAAGCCAGGAAAAAACATGCTGCCTATTACAACAGGAAAGCTAAAGACAGATTTGGCTGTGGGAGAGAAGGTACTGCTTCTTCTACCCGGTAGTCAGAATAAGTTACAAATTGGATGGCAAGGTCCATATACAGTTCTAGAGAAGGTGTCTAGAACAAATTATAAGATAGATAAGAAGGGGAAAGAAAAAATCTATCATGTGAATCTCCTGAAGAAATATTTGGAAAGAGAAAATCAGGAAGAGACACACTTGTTGACCTTGTCCATTGCAATGGAGATGAAAAAGGAACCACTTTCATCATTTGAATATCCATTACACCCCTGTGAGACAGCGGCACAGGTGAAAATCAGTACACATTTAACGAAAAATCAGAAAGAGAGAGTGCAACAGGTTCTAGATAATCATACAGAGGTGTTAACAGACCGACCGGGGCATACAAACTTATTGGAATATGATATGAAACTGATAGACCCCACACCTGTCTGTATGAAACCATATTCGATTCCTTTTGCTAAGGAGAAAGCTTTGAAGGAAGAGATAGACTATTTGTTGAAGGAAGGAATTATTTCACACAGTGAATCTTCGTATAGTTCCAGTGTGGTGCTCTTAAGGAAACCCTCTGGAGAACATAGACTCTGTATAGATTACAGGAGACTGAATGCTATTACAGAAGGACAGGTGGATCCATTGCCGGATACAAATCAGTTGTTTGCCAGGCTAAATAAAGCTAAATATTTCTCAAAAGTGGATCTGAGTAAAGGATACTATCAGATTCCAGTAAAGCCTGAGGTTAGACCATACCTAGCTTTTAGTACCTCAGAGGGACACTATGAGTTTAACAGATTGCCATTTGGATTGAAGAATGCGCCTAGTGTCTTCTCTAGAATGATGAGAAAATTATTGGATCCTCTGAATAACCCATGCATCACAAATTTCATGGATGATATCCTTATAGCAACAGAAACATTTGAGGAACACATTGACTCTCTGAACATGCTGTTTAATCGACTTAGAGAAGCGAATTTAACAGCCCGACCAACCAAATGTTGCGTTGGATGTAAAGAATTAGAATTCTTGGGACACACAGTCCATCAGGGAAACATGACCCCTGACCCCAAGAATTTAGAGAAACTAAAGAAAGCCCCGAGACCACAAACCAAGAAAGACGTGAGATCCTTTGTCTCATTATGTGGTTTCTACCAAAAGTATATCAAAAACTTTAATTCCATATGTGCACCGTTAACTGATTTGACACGTAAAGGAAATCCAGATCGAATTACGTGGACACCACAATGTGAATTAGCTTACCAGGAATTGAAGGAAAAGCTCACAAGCAAACCTATTTTGAAATTACCTGACTTAAGTCAAGAATTCATTGTAAGAACGGATGCCAGTAATATCGGGTTAGGTGCGACCCTGTTACCGAAATCAGATGCACTGGATGGGGAATTAAGCCCAGTGGCATATGCTAGCAGAAAGTTGAATAAAGCTGAAATCAATTGCTCAACTAGCGAAAAAGAATGTCTTGCAGTAATATGGGCGATAAAGAAATTCAATATTTATCTGTATGGGAAGGCATTCAAGTTGCAAACGGATCACAAACCCTTATCGTTTCTAGCGCAGGCTAGACATGAAAATTCTAGGTTACTCAGATGGTCCTTACTTATGCAGCCATTTGAGTTTAGCATAGAGTATATTTCTGGAAAAACAAATCTGGGAGCGGATTTTTTAAGCCGCCATCCGTGTGATGAGAATCACCGTAAGCCCCAGAAATAATAATAAATTTCTCTATGTGTATATAGAATTATAGACTGACATATAACGTCTGTTTTAAGAGGGGAGAATTTGTCGTGAAACATTCTAAATCCACATATATAAATTAAAAGGTAAATGTAAAGCCTAACACATAAATTCAATAAAAGGGAAAGAAGAATGGTAAAGAACAGTGCTGTCACAATGACTGTATTCGAGATCCCCCTTTTTCTGCTTCGTCTGCATTTTCTCACGCTTTCACGTTTACTAGTAAAGCCTACAGCAGCATACACGCCTTTCTAATAATAAAACGTGTACTGTATTTCTAAGAAAACCTTGAGATAGACACACTGCGTAATGACCTGGATTAATATTCCATTAATTTCATTTTATACACTACGTTAACATAAACGAAAGGACAGATGGACTTAGGATAGAAAGAGAGAGGGCTGAACGGAGGACGTATGCAACACTAACACGCGTCTCGCGATTAAAATTAATGCCACCCCCAACGCGAAAGGCATGAAGCACTAACTTTTTTTCAGATGGACAGTGATAAAAAACACTACCAATACGAGAGTTAGGTTTAAAAACATGATTAATGCTTATTAGGAAACATGACATTCTACTGTTTTATGTCTGAAATTCTGACATTAGTCTGACAGAACAGGCGAAAAGGCAGGACAGGTGGCGGTTCTAAACATAAAAAAATAAAAAATACACGACTATCCTAGAAAATGCATATTTTGAACGCAGCCACTTAGCTCCATTAAATTTATATATTTGGGTTCCTTAGGACTTGCTGACAAAGAATATGTTAAGTGTTACGCAAATAGTCTAGGAATTAACCAATTATAGCCATAATACTAGAGTGGTGCTGTCAGACAACACCAAATCATAATCGCACAGTGGCATGTTTTGAAACCACCATTTTACGGGAAATAGGCCACCATGTTAAATCCGATTTGATTGGAGGGAATGATATGTAAGGCTAAACACGATTAGTCGGATTGCAGATACTATTTTTGGTTGTTAGGGGAAACGCAAGAAGGGTAATTTTTTTCAAAAGCTTTCGTAAACATGGTCCTATTGGCTAGACCCGCTGATATAGTCAATTAGGAGCGTCTGTTCAGTGCCACATTTTAAAATAAACTTACTAAGAAAAAGTGCGTTGAGAACCAGCTCATATTTTTCTAAATAAAAGCCTGGGACAGAGGCGGATCGGAATTTCTGCCATTATTCATCGCCAGTCAACGTATTTGTTATTATTTCCATGAATTGTGGGACCGTGGTCATAACTTATTGAAGCAGCACCTGGTCGGAGTTTTGCTGAATCCAGAGGCTGATAGCATACCCCTTGGTCCAGATAGCGACCAGTGAGGTGTCTCAAGAACACAGTGAAGCAAGCGAGCAGAGGAGACTGTTTCCTGCCGCCATCCCAGAAGATAAGATTCTGTGGCCAGAGCAGCTCAATCCTATGTGCGCCCCCCCCCCCCCCCCCTCTAAAACCGACAATATAGTAAATAAAGAAGGACAATAAATTGTTTCAATTGACAGGAACTGTGAACTTTTCCCAATACTATTTCCACAATAAGCAAACACTTGAAGTCATGATGACAAATAACCACCAAGCTTGAACAAGCCAGTATTACCTCATAGTACTACATCACAACTTACACACATATGATAATAATAATAAAATATGTCAATACAAAGATCATAACTATAAATTGTGTACATATAACTTGTAATTACATTTGATTGTGATTCCTGGTTCACTGTGTAGTTGAATCAGGATATCTATTATTGAAATGAATTAATACATATATTTTTAAACTTTAACACTTGACTCATTTAAGATAGTCTTATAGAGTGTTTTATGTGTGTGAGTGTCACAGTGTTGTAAAGTGTTGTGGAATAAATTAAATTGTTTATCTGTCGGTTGTTGTTGGGACTTACACTTCATCATTATCATAACCCTAGACATTCAACGTAGTCATCACAATATTCCAGAATAGGTCTGACTGAGATATAAATGTGGTAGCAAGTAAGGTCATCTGTAATACACCACACTATTAGATACAGATACCTTCACAGCTGATCTCAGTCAGTACACTAAGTCCCCTATAAATATTTATATCATCCCACTTTACCACAGGTGCATAACACTGAATGATGTTTATATTTACTTTCTTTTTGGCTGATTTAAACCTTGCTGTTATAATTCGGGGTCCCATTGCTTCCCATTCTATAAATATCTTCTGTGCTTCCTTGGACAACATTAGAGCCACCCCTTCACTGTGGTGGGCTCTTTCCTCATGTCGTGAGGACAACACCATTTCTCCTGTGATCAATCTCCTCTTCTCTATGCCTTTCCACCGTGTCTCGCAGAGACCCAGGATATCAATCCTGTAATTTAAAGTGACATACGAGTGAAGTTAAATAAAAGCGTATCAAAATAACAGCTAATAATGGAAACTAAACAAATAAATAATAGGTCTAGTGCTTCCATGGGCCTGTCATAAGAGTTTCTTTCTTCGAAAGCTGAATTATGGGGTTTATGATTGCTAAATAGTCTATAGCAGTTTCAAAATTCACTAGGGTGTTACCCTGGCTCGAATGGGGAGTCAAGAATAGCAATAATGTGACCTACCATCGTGAAAGGCTTCTAAGGGAGGTTTGGTATTGGCGGGTTACCCCATCCTATGGAAATGTAAAACCACAAACACTTCAACAAACACACTGACAAGTCAAACAAATGAAGTAAAACTCAGCCATCCAAGACATGAGAAGGTCGTCTTGCAGGTAGGCGCGTGAAGCTACAGAGAGAAAGCCGAAGGTAGGTCCGTGTTGCTGACTACATCCTGACAGGCATAAATAGGATGAACAAGACTTGGAAAGACCTTGACCTGATGGCACGTGACAGGAAGACCTGGTATAAGATTGTTGAAGGTCTATGCTCCTT
Organism: Oreohelix idahoensis; assembly: GCA_024509875.1. Classification (NCBI taxonomy): domain Eukaryota; kingdom Metazoa; phylum Mollusca; class Gastropoda; order Stylommatophora; family Oreohelicidae; genus Oreohelix; species Oreohelix idahoensis. The sequence continues at coordinate 14,643 of JAMPIV010016760.1, forward strand.
GAGGAGTTGAAAGGTCAAGAAGAAGTTTAACAAAATGAAGACATGATAAAGAATATGAGTTATCATTGATTTATTTGTGTTTTTATAGACATGATAGAGAATATGAGTTATAATTGATTTATTTGTGTTTTTATAGACATGATAGAGAATATGAGTTATAATTTATTTATTTGTGTTTTTATAGACATGATAGAGAATATGAAATATAATTGATTTATTTGTGTTTTTATAGACATAATAGAGAATATGAGTTATAATTGATTTATTTGTGTTTTTATAGACATGATAGAGAATATGAGTTATAATTGATTTATTTGTGTTTTTATAGACATGATAGAGAATATGAGTTATAATTGATTTATTTGTGTTTTTATAGACATGATAGAGAATATGAGTTATAATTTATTTATTTGTGTTTTTATAGACATGATAGAGAATATGAGTTATAATTTATTTATTTGTGTTTTTATAGACATGATACAGAATATGAGTTATAATTGATTTATTTGTGTTTTTATAGACATGATAGAGAATATGAGTTATCATTGATTTATCTGTGTTTTTATAGACATGATAGAGAATATGAGTTATCATTGATTTATCTGTGTTTTTATAGACATGATAGAGAATATGAGTTATAATTGATTTATTTGTGTTTTTATAGATATGATAGAGAATATGAGTTATCATTGATTTATTTGTGTTTTTATAGACATCCTGATACCCAGGGCCTGCTTTAGGTGTTCAGTCGCACGGGCGATCTGGGGTATAGTTGTCGGCAGTCAATTATTTACTTGGTGCCTCCTTGATACTACATAAATGTACATATTACGTGTATAAGTAGGAAAAGTCTATTTTCTTTTTTCTCCTGTTTGTAAATTAATATGTAGAGAGATTGAAGCCCAGAAGTCAGTGTTCACTTGTTATTGATGCATACTTTGTTTTCTGTGAGACAGTTTTGGGGCCCTTGACGCTCGACACCCAATGTGATCCATTATTTCCTCCCTATAGCCGAACCAGCTTATACCTGGTCACTTTCATTCTGTTGATAAATGTCCATGCTCTTTGTTACGTTAAGAGTCATCGTCACAAGGTCAATTTGTTCTTTATTTCTGAAAGTATTCCTTCATCACTGCAGTTCCAATGACTATCCTTTCCTCATCTCATTATGTCCTCTCGTGCTTTACTAGCTGCATATCTCATTATGTGCTCTCGTGTTTTACTAGTTGCATATCTCATTATGTACACTCGTGCTTTACTAGTTGCATATCTCAAATATTTCATAGAGTATGATTTTTATTTAGTCCGTTATTGTGCATTTGACACTAATAGTACTGTTCTCGTGTTAAAGTTCAGTTAATATGTTATTGTGTGTCTAATTTTGGTCTGACAAGGGGATTGTGACGAATTCTAAAATCTTTCTTCATTTAATTATCCGTCTATTACGAGCATATTCACAGTTATCTAAACCTTGCTTAAATGATTCACTGTGCTGCCCCCGCCCCAGCACGCCCATTCGCCTTAAAACGTAAACATGTGCAAGGTTACGTGATAGAAGGACAATGTCATCAGTACAATCTAGCCAATCAAACTGTTTTACCAGAGTCCACTGACATCTAGTTTTATTGAATGATGTTAATTTGTTTTCATAACCTAAAATATAACCAGTAAGAAAGAACATTCTGAAAGAGACATTCAAGGCTCGCTTCAGTTCATATCTCTAAGGTTTCTGTAAAATGTCCTTCATGAACATGTTAGTTGTGTATTATATTTATTTCCTCTGCCATACTTTATCTAGGCTCCCTAATTTTAGAGACAAGATTTTTTTTTAATGAAGAAAATAATAGAAAGCAAACAAAACGTTATAATATTTCTATTTGTGAGAAAAATTAAATCAAAATTTGATCTGTAGAAATTGTTGATATTCAGCACCGACATGCAACTCTCGCCGGCTGTTCTTTTGCAAGGGTGCAAGCTTAGACACAACATTGAAATTAATTTAGTTGAGTGATATTTAGCACTTTCGTACAACAAGTACGTAATTGACTAATAATAAATTGTCTATGTTTGTAACACAACCTGACCTTTACGTGGGAAAGTGTTATCGATGTTGCCACTATAATCACATCGATGTTCCCACTATAATCCCATCAGTGTTCCCACTATAATCACATCGATGTTCCCACTATAATCACATCGGTGTTCCTCAAATTAAAAGTAAAATACAGTGTTACAAGTCATTTCAGGGGATGCAACTTTTATAATCTTTTTCTCATTTGTTCATCCTGAAAATGACGTTGGTTGCGTTGAGTCCGATTACAGCGGAGCTACGATATTTGCGCCTTTCGGCCGACACATCCGACTTCCGTATGGCATTTTTGGGACTGGGTTAGAATCCCTCTTCGATCCCTACTCACTCAGCCAGACTGCAGTAAAATAAAAATTAACTTTACCTCACTTCAACCTAAAAAGTGTACGTCAAGAGAAACTGTACCAGTTAAACTGGTTATTGTGACCGCCCTAACCTCACTTCAACCTAAGTATAAGGTGACCATATTTTCAAAACCCTAATCCGGGACAAAATAGTAGATTTGACCTATTTCAATGCAAAAAATCGGGACAAAAGGGTAAAGAAAAGGTCAAAAGTCGGGACATGTCCCGGAAAAATCAAGCTGATGTCAATTTAAAATAATATACATTTTATATATATATATATATTTGGGAGCCGCGCTAGCGTAGTGGTTACAACACCGCTCTGGCGACCGGGTGATACAGGATCAAACCCGGGCGACGGCATTTGAGGATTTTTCGTCGACCGGGATTTGGACTGGATTAACTCGAGACCTGGCGAGTACATTTGAAGGAGTGTCGTCGACCAGGGACTGGCGGCTCCTGAGCCGACCCAGCTGCAATAGGTACCTCCGAAATCGGCGAGTATTTGCCTGAATGGCGAGGGACACCTGTCTCTGTACAAGAAATAAAGGGATACTCACGTAAAATCAATGTCAGGTTAGACATAAATAATAACCTGAGATTTCGCCTCGAGTATTAGCGGGCGTATGAAAAAAAAAAAAAAATATATATATATATATATATATATATATATATATATATTTGAATAACATTGAATAACATACATTTTACTGTATAAGTTTAATTACTTAAACTAATAAGAGAGAAAAACATCAATAATCCTTACTTAACGTGAAGCTGAGTTACTGTATTTTTCAGATGAGTGGATTTTTATCAATAGGTCCCTCTTTGCAAGCAGCATCTTAAAAAACTCGACACATGTTTCCTCACAGTTCACTTTGGTTGTCAACATAGCTTTCAAAGTTTCAACACTTAGCTGTGTTTTATCACTTGCCCATAAGCTGTTCATCAAAGAAAACACTCTTTCTGTGGCAGCATTTGTTCCAGGTAGACAGAAAAAAAAAACTCTGCCAACTTCAAAATATTTGAAAATATCACATTATTGTTTTTGAAGTTGGAAACCATTTCAATCCAACGTTGTGGTGGCAATGTTTTTTTTGGCACTCCATTCACTAATTTTCTGAGAAGTAACAAACTGCTTCATATAGACATATTTTCATAAATTTCAGTTTCTGTAAAGTGGGCTGAAGGTAATGTTTGAATCACTAGTGATGATGATATCTCAATATCTGTCCAAATTGGTATTCTGTTCAGCGTTACCCAGCTGTAGGATTCTAGGTCATGAAAATTTTTTGCAGCCCATTTATTCAAATAATTGAAAGCTGTTTCATAGAACGAAGAAAAGCTAGCATGAAACTTTTTCACATCCTCCTTTGGAAGTCCTTCCATTTCCAGCTTTTCAAGGATTAGCTTAACTCTTGATGGCAAAAAACAGTCTTCCAGTTTGGACTTCAAAATAGTTTTCAACCTGTTGATGCTGTCAATGACTTCAAACAAAGTGACCGTTTGTCCCTCTATTTTTTGCACTGCTTCGTGGAATGGAGAGGCCTGACTATGAACAAAAACAAGCCATGCCTCAGATAGAGGATTTTCAAAGAATGTCTATTTAAAAACTGGGCATCTGTCTTGAGATTGAAAATACGATTTTAGAGGCAGGAACATCTGAAGAATCCTTTCCACAGCAGGCAGCAGAGCAAGCCACCTAGTCTGAGCATAACCTAAGATCATCTGGAAGTCTGTTTCCACAAACTGGCAAAACTCCTTGAGTCTTTCAACTCGTACTGTGTATGATTTGAAGAGTAGATAAATTTTAGCAATCAGCTCGACATCAACAGGCAGTACATCTGCAGCTGTTCGAACAGTGTTGTAGAAAATATGACCTGCACACCCAACTCCTATAAGACCATGTCCAAGGTTTTCTTGCAGTTTTTTGAAAACATTGTTCTGTCCTTTCCTTTCAGCACCTCCAAAATTGGAATGTGTGTTGTCTGCGCATAATCCAACTACTTTCCTGTCTAAACCATTTTCAGTTATGCAGTCATTAAGAAAACTACTTAAAATATCAGATGTTTCACCTGGCAATGACTTTAACTCTAATATTTTAATTTTCACTCCATTACTGTGATCAAAGTATCTGACAAGCAAGGAAAAAATCTTGAATTCTTTGTGGTTGGATGCATCTGAAAGTACAGAAATAAATGTAGACTTTTCTAGGTCACACCTTAACTCATTTAGAACATGTGTTGCCAAGACATTTCGAATAATGGCTTCTGTTTTCGTACGTGCACATGCAAATTTTGGCTCTAAAGTAACCTGAAGTAATTTTGATGTGCAATCCATAGACCTGAAAGTATGATTATGTAGCACTGTATGGTATGCAAAGGCGCCTTCTATAGCAGCTAATTGCTCTTCTTGGTCACCAATTTTATCAACTCTGAAGAAAGTGGTTAACGACGGCTCTCTTATGTTTCTTACTGCTTATGTGGTTCTTAATATCACCACGTCCACTATGGCTTATCGAAAACCCGGAGGCACATATATTGCATCGTACATTGAAGTTTGATGTACTCTTTTTAATAAACGGATATTCCTTTTGTAAATCTTCATTGAAACTGCATTTACGCTTTGGTACCATTTTCTTATAACAATAACAAAATATGCACAAATAGTTCACCGTTTAAATTAAATAAACGTATACCGTACGCAAAATCTTGGTACTTTACCACTACTTAAAATTTCAAATAACTACAAAACTAATTAGCGGTCCTGACAACCTTTTGTGCTGTTTCGGCGCCAGTTCACTAATAATTAAAAATTCCCTCAAGTCAGCCACGGAATAATAATTTTTTTTTTTTTTATCTGTGAGATTTATGCCAAATTCGTCCAAAACCGGGACAAATTGGCGTCCCGGATTGCATCGAATAAAAGTCGGGACAAATTATCAAAAATTTTCGAAAACCGGGACTGTCCCGGAAAAACCGGGACGTCTGGTCACCTTACCTAAGTAGTGTTCGTGACGAGAAAAGGTCACATATATTGCGTCTGTAGAGATGAAAAAAAATGTGGTAAAATTGTTACTTAATGAATATTTTTAGCTTTCATGAATTGACAGACAGGATTCAGAGAATTTAGAATATAGAAGAACGGCTGCCTATAAATAACCTGCATCTCAGGCGGACGATCTACTTCTGTCAACGTCTTGAGCTCTGAACAATTCGAACTAATTTATATTTTATGAAATATTAACTTCACTTGAAAGAAAACATTACATTACTGTCTTATTCAGATCACGACGAAAGTAAATTTTGATATGCTCGTAAATGTTTGGTGAGGACGTGAACACAGTGCCTACAATCCTTGGGTTAACGTGCTTTTCATTACCAGCAGGAGAGAGCTAGTCCAAAACTTGCCTAGCTGTTCTGACCATATCCTGTGCCATCCATACACCAGTGCTCATTTCTGAAACTAGGGTATTTAAATAGATCACTAATACTTTGTCTTGATCTATTGTTCATCTCTAAATTACCCATCTCGCCAGAGGAGCGATAGAGTGTATAAGTAAATGAAAGGGATTTACAATGAGGATCGTGACACACGATAAGACTTATTTTGTGTGTATCACTGTCATTAATTCTGGCGGCATTTATTGCCGGTCAAAAATAAAACTTTTGTAGATTATGGTAGAATACTCATTTAAAGAAACACAAATATATAAAACATTATTACTCTTAACTGGAAGACAAAATGGAATTTAACGTACTATAAATATATATATATGCATTTTAATTAAGTCGTGGAATAATGCAAAACAATTGTGTTTATAAAATAAAACTACATGGTTTCGTAATATACTGCTTATTAAAAAAATGAAAATTTTTTTGCAAAACACAAAAATAAAGCAAAAAGTATGTTTTTAATTTTCTATAAACATTGCATCCCATGGTAAATAAATATTACTTCCCCTGAGTTTAATTGCCGATTTCAGTGTATGTATTTCCTTCTGGTCTTCTTAGTTCGCTCTCGTGTAATCACGTGAATCTCTCTTATAAAGTTGATAGTCCGTCTCATGCTTGTCTCGCCAACATTCAGTTTATCTAACCTGGGTGGAGAAGGCTGTGCTGCCACTCAGCTGCTCTCGTGGGGCCAATAAATTTAGAAGATACATTCTATTCCTTGTTTGTCCTCCCCACATGAACACATCTGTCTTTCTGATTTTATTTGTTGATCTGATTATATTTGAGTCTGTAATGATCGATTCTCAGTGTGAAAATGATTACTTCTTACACTTTCAGACGTCCACTTGAGTATTTTCAAAGAAAGCAGTAGTCAGCCATTTCCATATTGCAGTGATAGTCCAACAGTGGCCAAAATTCTGAGTACCTACTGATTGTCTTCAAAGGTGTCTACCTTTCGCTCATGATCACTCGTGGCAGAGATGGGAACTGAAGAATGGTGCTTCAATTCGTGGGAGCCTGATAGGAATTTAAAGAAATCAAGTACAACGGCTGATAGGATTCAGGTCGTGCAAACTTTTTATCTATTCTGACCTTCTATGAGTTAGGACTTTGCTCGTTCTGATCAGCCTCCAATTGGTTTAACTCAGTAACATATTACTTTAATAGATCAGTAATAAGTATTTCAACGACTAGGACATATGGGTGCAATTCACTCAAAATGATGACTAAATCGACTATAAATTATTACATTTACAGATAGCTAAATGTAATAGTCAATTATCGTTAACAATTGTAAAATAAATAACGGTTGGGTGAATTAGATAGCGTGTTTAAAATGTCATCACGTGATGGTCTGATTAGAAAACATTCTTTATTAGAGAGTTCACTTGGCAGCTTTGGATGGCTACTTATTTCAGTTGGTTTCTCCTCCAGCCGAAGCTTGTGCTTTTCAAGTTATGGACTGGTTTACTCTTGTCACTGGTCAAGTCTCGTGGCCGCAACACGTCCCTCGTAGTAGCGTGGGGTAATTGCGAAAATAGTCCAGCGTCTGTTAAGACCGTCTGCTGTGAAAGTCTAGCTTTGACTGCAGGCCACTTATACCACTTATTTGTTCCACAGATAGCACAACCAATTGGTACCACCGACCCAAAGAAATTAACACAATAACATGTAGATTGCTGGACGTATCATATAATCTCTCATGCACACATCTTCAAACTTCAGCTTGAGCACAAACTAAATGTAATACAGTTGAGTGATGTTTAGCACTTTATTACAACTCATATACAACACGCTTGTGAACTAAATAGCTTTTAAGTAACTTTCTTTCTTCACTACACAACCAGCCAATTTTCCACACAACATTGTATCTCGTTTTCTCTCATACTGAAACGGTTTTTTTTTCTTAACCAGTGGTACTTGGGCTGTCAGCCTTTCGGCCCAACGACATGTCATTGCGTGGCTCGGGAGCCTGTGGACTTTCCTGAAATCTAAGGGACGTAATTTTTATTTCCAACGAACGACATATATCCGAGAATGAAAATCATATCATTAAAGGAATTACTTTTTTGATTGGTTAAATTATTTCCATATAAAAACGTTGCAAAGTCTGTTATATTTTGTACTTAATAATTCTGTAATTTTCTTCTTTTATATGTATATGCATGAAAAGAAAAAAAAAACTTGACACAAGGCTCAAACCCAGGTCACTAACTAGGTATAATCGTTGACCAGCATCTAAACTGGAACTCACATGTACATGCACTGACCAAGCAAACGGCACAGAAAGTTTTCCAGTTAGCTAAAATCAAACATTTCCTAGATGAAGATGCACGAAAATTGTTCTATATATCTCACATACTGTACAAGCAAACCTTGACTATTGCTCCACAATCTGGGATGGTTGCTCAATGTCCAACACAAAGAGACTCCGTTCACTACAAAAGCGTGCAGTGCATCTAATCTCTGACAACTGCCTAACTCAGTGTATAGATTTCTATAAAAACCTCAGAATACTGCCCTTAAGAAAGCGCCTTCTGTTTAACAAAGCTAAATTTGTTCACAAAATCCTGTCACACAATGCTCCAGCATATCTGTGGCCAATGTTCAATTACAATGAAAGACGCAGTCAACGCTTTAACAGATTGCAAGAGCCTAAGCCAAGGCTTGACTTATTCAAGAAAAGCTTAGCGTACTCTGCTGCTCATCTTTGGAATTGTCTTCCACATAACCTAAGAAACAACATCAGTCCCTATTCATACAATCATAGACTTTTTGAATACTTTCTGAATTCTGATTACATGCCCCCCTAATCGGATTATCTTTTCTTATAACATCAACTGTAGGTTCTAATGACGATGTTTGTACTTTTCAACATATGTCATGTCATGCTTATAATTAATTAATGTTAATATGAGTGTGCTATATTATTATTTTACTTTACGTTGAATTTCTTGAAATTGATATGTAACATGCATATAAGAATAAATGAATTTCAGTATGAAAGATGAGCGAAAGGAAGGGCAGAATGTTAGACGGGCCTACGTGCCCAATTCTCAACCCTTTGAAAATAAAGTTCGTTCGTTCGTTCGTTCTTATAACACGAGTTTCGCTTTAATGCAGAATACCCTTTACTGCTTCACGTAAATTTTTGAACGGCGCCATCTTGTTACAAAATTGGCGATAGATAAGTCGCCAAATTCACTTTTACAACGTCACGTTATAGCCTAACCATAAAACCCAACCCTGAATCCCTAACCGTTCTCCTGGTCATGGTTTCTTTGCAATGTTGTTAACATAATTTCAGTTCTATCAATACTTCTCAGCTTTTCTAGGAGCATAGACCGTCAGCAAACACATGACAAGTCCTCCTCCTGTCACATGACATCAACTCACTGTGGAGATTCCAGAATTAGGACTGCTCGCTAATAATGTCAACAGGTTTAACCAATGTATGTTATATTCCTCGCCAGCTTCTCCCATTGTTCCACTGTCCACTAATAATGTCAACAGGTTTAACCAATGTATGTTATATTCCTCGCCAGCTTCTCCCATTGTTCCACTGTCCACTAATAATGTCAACAGGTTACCCAATGTATGTTATATTCCTCGCCAGCTTCTCCCATTGTTCCACTGTCCACTAATAATGTCAACAGGTTCAACCAATGTGTGTTATATTCCTCGACAGCTTCTCCCATTGTTTCACTGCCCGCTAATAATGTCAACAGGTTTAACCAATGTATGTTATATTCCTCGCCAGCTTCTCCCACTGTTCCGCTGTCCCCTAATAATGTCAACAGGTTTAACTAATGTATGTTATATTCCTCGTCAGCTTTTCCCATTGTTCCACTGTCCACTAATAACGTCAACTGGTTTAACCAATGTATGTTATATTCCTCGCCAGCTTCTCCCACTGTTCCACTGTCCCCTAATAATGTCAACTGGTTTAACCAATGTATGTTATATTCCTCGCCAACTTCTCCCATTGTTCTACTGTCCGCTAACAATGTCAACAGGTTTAACCAATGTTTGTTTTATTCCTCGCCAGCTTCTCCCATTGTTCCACTGTCCACTAATAATGTCAACAGGTTTTACCAATATATGTTATATCCCTCGCCAGCTTTTCCCATTGTTCCGCTGCCCACTAATAATGTCAACAGGTTTAACCAATGTATGTTATATTCCTCGCCAACTTCTCCCATTGTTCCACTGCCCACTAATAATGTCAACACGTTCAACCTGTGTATGTTATATTCCTCGCCAGCTTCTCCCATTGTTTCACTGCCCACTAATAATGTCAACATGTTCAACCAATGTATGTTATATTCCTCGCCAGCTTCTCCCATTGTTTCACTGCCCAGTAATAATGTCAACAGGTTTAACCAATGTATGTTATATTCCTGGCCAGCTTCTCCCATTGTTCCACTGGCCGTTGTGTGGTATTTGTCAACAGTTCTACATTGGTGACCTTGACGTAACTTTTCACTCCTACTAATCTACGCAAGCACCCAGTTATTTTAGTCCTTTACAACTTATTTTGTGTTGTTTAATAGACATGTATTGGTATCCAGATTTCTGAACATCATGATGAATGTACCAATATTGAGCTTCAGTAAGTACTGAGGCACTGCACATGGACACCGCTGATTCTGAACCTGAACTGGTAAACCAATGGTATCATTGTAGTCTTGAGTAACCGATATAAATGGACGTCCACTTTTATTCTATTCAATAGAATGTATTGATAATCTACTTGCTGCCTTTCAGTAGGTCTAGTAACAGTTATAAAACGTTGTTCCCAAAACTTGTTCTTGTCCTCACTTGTTACATTCAGCTAAATCCAGTTTAAAATTTCGTACTTAACACATGTACAACACGCTTGTAAGTTCACTGACACTCAATTCACTTTCTGTGTTTGTTACATAAGCTTACACGGACTCTATTTTTTTTAACTCTCACCAATTTTCCACCATCAGAGCATTACTTCTCCCTGATTCTGAAACACTTGTTAGATTTGCGTGACATTTAAAGGGACGTAATTTTGTAATTCAAAGGGACGCAGTATGTCTAGAACAGATAATCAAACTGTTGAGGCCCGTACTGGCCACTATAATGTTGAGGGTTAATTCTGTCATCATAAACGTTGATGTGAAATCTCGGCCACCATAAATGTAAACAGTCAGGAATGGTCTGTGTTCGTCTAAGCGTAACAGGTGTCCGTGACCCAAATAGGACAGGCTCAGTTTGGCCACTGTAAATGTAGAGTTGAATGTTGAAGAATGTCCAGTAATGATGTTAAAAACGATTCTAAGCCACACAGGTGGACATAATTATATACAGGCCCTGGTTGGCCGGAACAATGCTGGCATTCGTTTGGATGACTGGAAGGTGTTGAGGTGTGGTATTAATATAGAGTGTGAGTAGACCTCAATGAATGCAAATGATTGTATGAAAGTTCGTGGAAGACAATACTTCTAAATGCCATCACACTTGTCGAAGTAATTACATGCAGTAATCAACATAGTTCTTGGAACACCTCTGATGTTTGATTAACTTTGATAATTCACAACGACAGGTACGCCGACATCAACATAAAATAGTCATTGACAATTCAGGACATAGCATGTATGAATACAGTTCATTCAGCAAGCTGTTCAAATATATAATAAAGCTGATCTCGTACAATTTCACCTCATCAGTTACATCAAAATACAGCGAATATGTGAGTTTGCACAACTCCTTTCTGACATCAGTAAGTCAGATATCTATATGGGTCTACAGCAGGCCGCACAATATGGCGGGCGTATAGATATGATGGTCTCAGTGGTATTTCTATTACAAACAGGGGTGAGTCAAGCCCTATTAAATGGTATCGCCGCAATAAGCGGGATACTGCAAATATAAAGTACTTTATGCATACACAGGTGTTACGTACATTTATTACCTAAGGGGGTAGTCTTCGGTCCTGCCAAATGTACGCACCCGTCTTAATATAGTTATATTATTTGTGCGTTCGATTGATTCACGCACTGACGTGCACAATGCAGTGTGAGTTGCTTTGGACGCACGGGTAACCTAGTTGAGGGAATTGTGACGTCATGTTTTGTATGGGGCAGTACGGACCATGTTGATGTCCGTGGAATATTTCTTGTATTCGGGGCAAGTTTGTGGAAGCCATTATTTCTATTGATATATATATTGGTCTTCATGTCGAAGCCAATAGTGGAAGTATCATGTAAGTGTCGCCCCATTTCACATTGAATGTTTATTGAGTTTTAATTGAAGTATCAGGCCGCTCCTAGTTATGGTCTAGCGGGAATCCATCGTAGTATGTCATTCCTAGAATGGACAAACGGAGTCGATTGCCTTGTTTGAATTACCGTAGAGGGAGGATACCTACGAGGAAACGAAGTTAATTGATTTTGTATGCTTCATATGTTTTAATATGCCGTTTCGCCAATGCCAAAGTCATGGCATGGATTTTGGGAGAGGTTAGTCAACAGAAGACTCTAACCTGATTGTATTGTCGTGTATAACTTTGTCTGGATTATATATATGCTACATACGTATTGTATGAAGAAAGTCTGGGAATTTTACGGGTATGATATCAAAGATTGATCCTTGAACATGAATCCGTTTACCACGATAGATGTCCTTGGAAGAAGGTCAACGGACTTCATTGTAAATGTATATTAGAGGGTAACAGAAGTGATCCTCAGCTCACGTGGATAGAAGAGGACTTGATTGTTGAAGTATCTCCAAGAATTTAAGAGTATGATCAGCAACTTTAAAGTATGACGTTTTGCATCTGTAATCTGTAACTATGACCGTCTTGTGTATTCCCGTCTGTATCGTGTCAATAAATAATATGTACTTTCACCAACGACTTGCGTGCAGTCCTAAATTGGAAAATTGACTACTACTTGTTGGAGTTCAACTTAAGAACACTTCTGAGATATTTTCATTGAGAAAACCATTCGCGTATTTTAAGCTAGCATAGACCAATGACGCCATACACTAGCTTACAACTACCTCTTGACCAATAGAATGAACATCCAACAGTAAATGGTATGCCAGTGTGGTCTGGAAATAAATAATTTCACAGGAACGGACTCAATCCAAGTATCGATTGAAAAGAAGATTAGAACTTTCAAGGCGACAACATCTCAAACTTGGAACCTAGTGTGATGATGAATCAGAATCAACTTACGGTTACCAAATGCTCAAGGTCATCAATCAACCTCCACGTCAAGTTTTACAGTGACTGACTGCCTTGGGATCACCTATTCGTCATTATTACGTGCGAGCTGTTGTTATATACGCAGAGCGAAGTATTTTATCCTCAGACGTACATCCACGGAGACGAGGCACAGTTTTTCTTGCACGCGAGATAAGTATAAACGAAGTATCGTTATACACTTTATTACGTAGCTGTGCCTCATGTAGTTATGTCCACATATATATTTGTTATGTTATATTTTATATGTTTTATATTCGTCGTGGGAGGTAGGGAGGTTGATCTGACGAACGAGATCCATCTCGAAGCCAATTCGGGCTCTTCGTCAGACGTTCTGTAGGGCTCGTCTTGTAAGTTTCAATTGAGCGATAATTCCGGTCCAAGGCTAGAAACCTTGCCGAAGTTCCGATCGCTAATTGTTCCTTATGAAAATATCTGTTTAGCTGTTTCGTCACGTTTATTTGTTGTTTTTGATAGTTATTTTTACTCGTATTTAGTTTTATGATGAATTTTGTTTGTATTATGCGTCCGTCTCACCTTTACTGTCGTTCAGTTTTTTACAAAACCTATGTTTTTACACTGTGTTGTCAATTGTCCTGTTGAGTATCTGATCGTAGTTGTCATCGTAAATTTTTACGATATTCTATTTTAGTTACACATTTCTATTTTTGTTGATTTCTACGATTGTGTTCACTCGTCTTTGATTATCGTGTCTTGTCGGTAATGTTTCTATTGTCTTTCACGTTGTTGCTTTCATGACATTTCATTACATAAATTACATTATTGATTATTAATATTATTACCTATTATATAACTTGATTTTACCGTTCTAGGACAGGAACGAAGACCACTAGTTGTAGTAACACTTTTAAGTAGTATTATTACATAATAATATTGAATAATGTCTACCTTAGACTATTTTATTAAGCAGGCTAAGGCGCTTAATATACCTCAGGAAGAGATTAGATCATTTGCTATGACAGAATATAAAGAATCTCAAAGGTTGGAATCTCAAAGATTGGAAGCTGAAAAGTTACGTTTGGAAAATTTGAAATTTGAGGCAGATCAAAAACGTACTGAGGCTGAGGAAGATGAAAAGAAAAGGAAATTTATAGCTGAGGAAGAGGAGAAAAAAATGAGATTAGCCGCTGAGGAAAGTGAAAAGAAGATGAGATTTCAGGCTGATGAAGAAGAGAAAAAAATGAGATTAGCCGCTGAATTAGAAGAGAAACGATTTCAGCGAGAGGCAGAACAGAAGCAAAGGGAGGCTGAAGAAAGACTTAAGACTGAGATGGAAAATAAACAAAAGGAAATGGAAGTTAAACAAAAGGAAATGGAAGTAAGACTTAAGATTGAGATGGAAAATAAACAAAAGGAAATGGAAGTTAAACAAAAGGAAATGGAAGTTAAACAAAAGGAAATAGAAGAAAGAAGATTAATAGCTGAACAAAATACAATACGACTTCAGCTTGAGATGGAGGAGAATGATAAAAAAAGACAGCATGAACTAAAATTAGCAGAGTCAGAATATGAGAGACTTAGGTTAACTCATGAAGCTAATTCTAGGAGAACTTTTGAAAGCCAAACTTCATCCAGACATGATCATTTTAAAAAAATTCACCTTAAATTACCTAAATTTAATCCCCCGTCGGATGACGTAATATTTTTCCTAGATAGATTTGAGGCCACTTGTGGGTCTTATAACGTGGATAAAACACTGTATTGCACATATTTATCCAGGTTACTTACTGGGGATGCTTTAGCAGTTTATCATACTACCAGTATTAATGAGAAGAATGATTATAATGCTCTTAGAGCCGCACTTCTGAAGAAATTTCAAATGACAGAAGATGAATACCGATTAAGATTTCGTACATTGCTACCGCAATCAAGCAGAAATTTCAGTGATTTTCTGTCACAAATACGACTAACCCTAGAAAGATGGATCGAATTATCCAAAATTGAAAAGTCGTATGAAGGTCTCTTCGATTTACTGATGCGCGATAAGGTACTATCGTCTGTAAATCCTACATTTCTCGCATTTTTACACGAACGGAAACCTTTATCTATGAAAAACTTAGAAGAACATGCAAAAAATTTCTGCACTGCTCACCCAACCATGGATCTAAGTAATGCACAGATTAAGAGTGAATTGCCTGTTGCTTTTGCAGCACAACAAAACAATTTTTCACGCAATCGTTCCTTTAGTGCTGACAGGTATGTCAATAAGGGAAATAATTACAATTTTAACAATGATAACTTTTACAAAGGGAAGCAATTTCAACAATCTGCTCCATTTAATGTTTCTTGGAACCAAGCTCACAGATCGCGAGATTTTGGTAACAATAATTTTAAAAATAATCAAGGACATTATAATAAACAAAACTGGAGATCAAGATCTCAGGGTCCGCAAAACAGACAAGGTTCTTGGAATAAAAATTTTAAAGAACATCATAACTTTAATTATACAAATTATCGGACTCATCCAAATTTTAACTCAAGCAGAAACGACAATTATGGCAATTTTAATGCAAATAATCAAAATCGATCGCGTCGTAGAGATAGATCGTCGAGTAATACAGGTAGACATTCTAATGTCGCTTTAAGTGATACACAGGCTAACATTGAACAGGGTAAAGTAGCTGAAACTCACAATGCTATGTCTTGTTCTCTTGATTGTACCCAGGTGAAAGACTGTCCAGAATGCTCGACTCTTTTCCAGCCTAAGGCGATCACGACGCTGCGTTGCGGACATACCTTGCCTAGTCTACCTGCAGTCTGTACGGCCACTGCTGCGTCAGTACACCAGGGACAGGGCTCTCTTAAGTTTAACAAGGGATTTGTCAACAACATTTCATGCTCTCTCCTATTTGACTCAGGTTGTAGTACTGTGGGCGTCCGGACTTCGCTGATCAACCCAAGTTGTGCCACGGGCAGGGTTGTCAAGTGTGTGACATTTGGTGGCACCATCGAAACATTTCCCACAGCTATTATTGACCTTAATACACCATTTTTTTCAGGAAAGATCCAGGCATGTCTCCTTCCAAATCCAATTTGTGATGTAATACTTGGTCGCATACATGGTATTAAAGAGTGTACACCACAGCAAATTGCTGAATGGGAAGAGCGACATATTCAAACTGCAAATGCAGTAGTGACTAGAGCGCAAGCTACTAATATGTCGCATGATACACCTATTGAACCTACAGTTCATACCACTTGTGATGATGATGCTCCTATTTCACGGGAGTTGTTTGCAACATTGCAAAAGAATGATGATTCATTAAAAAAATTTTTCAGTATGTGAACAAAAAGAATACCAGCAACAAACTTGCAAAATCTAGACATGACTTTATACTTAAAAATGGGATTTTGGTTAGAGTAATACGGGAAAAGGATTCATCCTTATGTTATCAGATCTTAGTCCCATCCTCTATGAGATCTCGTATATTACGACATGCGCATGACTCGCAATGTGCGGGCCATATGGGTTTTTCGCGTACCAAATCCAGAGTGCTTTCGGCATTCTACTGGCCAGGCGTCCATAGGGACATCACTCTCTATTGTCGGTCCTGTTTGATATGTCAGGAAGTTAAGGTACGGGGTCCATTTCATGCGGCTCCTATTCAAGCTGCGGACATCCCGATTAGACCATTTGATAAAATGGCTATAGACATTATTGGTCCGATGCTTCCATCTGCTAGAGGGCATACGCATATTCTTACGTGCATTGATATGTGCACTCGTTGGCCTGAGGCCATCCCTCTCAAGAACACTTCATCTGCCAGTGTAGCAGAGGCATTGATGTTAATCTTCTCACGCATTGGTTTTCCACGGAAAATCTTGTCGGATCATGGGGTTCAGTTCATTTCTGAATCCATGTCTCAAGTTATGAAGACATTAGGTATAGACAGATCTCTTAGTTCTATTTATCATCCGATGTCAAATGGGTTAATTGAGCGTCTCAATAGGACACTCAAGCAGTTGTTGGGTAAGATGACCCAAGACCATCCCCAAGACTGGGATCGGGTCATACCCGCTGCTCTGTTCGCGTATCGCGAAGTACAAAATCAAGCCACGGGGTTTTCTCCATTCCAGCTAGTTTTTGGCATGCAACCACGCGGTCCGATGTCGTTAATCCACGACTTATTGGTTGACGAGAATATTGAAGAGGAAACTCAATCCTCTTATGAGTATGTGATCTCTCTGAGAAAGAGAATCATAGATGCTTGTAGACTAGCTACTGCATCATCCGAACAAGCCAAAGAAAAAGCTCGTCTATTTGCAAACAAGTATAGACGTCTTCGCCAGCTTATTCCTGGTGACGAAGCTTTTGTATTACTCCCTGCGCATAACAATCGTCTTTTAATTACCTGGAGAGGTCCTTTCAGGATCATCTCAAGAATATCCGATGTCGACTACATCGTTGATGTTAATGGTAAACATAAAACCTTCCACATTAACATGTTGAAGGAGTATTACTCACGTCCTGATTATCTACAGTCAGTGTTCCAGGCAACTGACGATCCTACACCTCCTATTCAACACTATTCTAGTTTGTCAGTCATCCAAGAAGAAGAATCTTCTTTCGATGATGTACAACTACCAATACCAGTTGTACCACTCCATTCCACTGAGAAATGGAATGATGTTACAATCTCATCTACTCTTTCGGCTGATCAACGTCAGCAAGTCTCTAATATTCTACACTCGTATGAGGATGTCCTCACTGACATCCCAGGTCATACGTCAGTCATCCAACATGACATTATTCTGACTGACGATACGCCTATTCGAGTTCGCCCATATCCTATCCCTTTACACTTTCGTGATAAGGTTGATAAGGAATTGGATGAGATGCTTCAATTAAATATAATTGAACCATCTTCATCACCATATTCTTCTTCTATGGTAATCATTAGGAAGAAGGACAACAATATACGTCTTTGCGTAGATTACAGGAAATTAAACAAAGTTACAAAATTCGATGCGGAACCGTTACCTCTTTTAGACGACTTATTGGAGAAATTATCTCATGCCACATTCTTTTCGAAATTTGACCTTTCAAAGGGCTATTGGCAAGTGCCACTCACTCCTAAAGCAAAGCCATTCACCGCTTTCTCGACGCCACGGGGTCTTTTTCAATGGAATTTTATGCCATTCGGATTAATGAATGCGCCAGCTACCTTTGTACGCATGATGCGCCGCATATTGTCTCATCGTCCCGATGTCATTACTTATATAGATGACATCTGTCTTTTCAGTGACTCTTGGGATGAACATATTCATGGATTAAAAGCTTTACTTTCTACCTTACGGGATTATAACTTAACAGCGAAACCTTCAAAGGCTTTTGTCGGTTTTCATGACATCTCATTTCTGGGTCACCGCATAGGTCATGGTTTCATGTATACAGAAGACAGTAACGTCTCTAAAATTTTAAACATCTCAGCACCTAAGACAAAAAAACAAGTTAGATCTCTTTTAGGACTAATACAGTTCTATTCAAAATTCATCCCTCATTTGTCTACTATAACTGCACCTTTTTCGTCTCTACTGAAGAAAGGCACATCTAATGTAATAAAGTGGTCGCAGGATCACCAAACGGCGTTAGACTATATAAAACGATTTTTTTCAAAAGAACCTTTTTTGAGGTTGCCTAACAAAAATCTCACTTTCATTCTTCGCAGTGATGCATCTTCTTACGCTATTGCTGCAGTTTTGATGCAGGAATATAACGGCACCTTATTTCCGGTGATGTACGTGTCCAGAAAACTTACGGAGAGCGAACTCAAATACTCCGTTCTGGATAAAGAGCTCCTCGCATTAGTGTGGGCAATCACAAAACTGGAACGTTATCTCCTCGGCTCACACTTTGTGGTGGAATCTGACCAAAAAGCTCTTACCGCACTGAACACGAAGAACGTTAAATCATCGAAGTCAGCGCGTTACGCTATAGCGCTTCAACCATTCAATTTTGAAATACGAGCTATTCCTGGAGTGAAGAATGTGTTCGCAGACTGTTTGTCGAGATGCCCAAGCGAACTTGTCGAAACTAAACCACTTCCAGATGTTGAAACATCCTCACCGATAACATGAATAACTTTGTACATTATCATTGATTGTACATCTATAAAGACTGTTTATATAACTGAAGTATTCGTATAAGTATAACCCAGGATATACTTACTTATAGATTATAACATTACTTCTGGTGTAGTAACATTTTATTAGTACAAGAACATTGATACTATAGTAACGTTTTATTAGAACGGGAACAGTGGTATTAGAGTAACATTTTATTAGTACGGGAACATTGGTACTACAGTAACTTTTTATTAGTATGGAAATATTGTTAAGAACGACAAATATACATTTGTTATTCCTATGGAACATATTACACTACATATCGTGTTCGAGAATATATTTTATCGTGTATGGAACATTGAGAACATCGTCTCGTCGATTACTAACTAGTTGTAACTGAACATTGACAATGAGTGATATTGGAATTACTTAGAATATATTAGTAACTGGTTATTTGTTGGTAATTAAGAAATATATTAATTAGAATAATTCAATTTAATCTATTTAATTAATTATGGATCACACACATACTAACTTTTTAGTTGTCACGTAATACCTGCATTCACAGGTCTTAGTTATGATATCTCACTGTTAGATCACTAGTCAACCGTACTAGTGTTAGAAAACATTAAGGGTGTTGATTCTTAAAGTGTTTAATTTTGCATTTCTTCATTTTTGCACATAGTATTTTCAATTTTTCTGTTTCATTGATTCTCTTGTCATTGATTATCATCAGTGTTGCTGTTCATTTTCATTTTTGAAATCATATGTTTCAATTTTTTTTTTTTTTTTTTGAAAACTTAGTTGAATTTTATTATCATCTTTTTTTATGGTTTTTTCATTTTTCATTTTCAACTTGTTTTTACTTCGAATATTACCACATCGTTCCAAAGTAGGTCGATTGTGTATGTGTGCTTTAATGCATACTATCATTTAGTTATATTGATTTCGTTTAATATTCTTTTCTTAATATGATATAACTGTATGCATTTTCATATCTTGTTGTAGTTTTGACTCACCTCTCTCGGGTACTAAGTTCAAAAAAATTAATAGAATTAATTTTTTTAAGGGGAGGTAATAAGGGAGCTGTTACGTACATTTATTACCTAAGGGGGTAGTCTTCGGTCCTGCCAAATGTACGCACCAGTCTTAATATAGTTATATTATTTGTGCGTTCGATTGATTCACGCACTGACGTGCACAATGCAGTGTGAGTTGCTTTGGACGCACGTGTAACCTAGTTGAGGGAATTGTGACGTCATGTTTTGTATGGGGCAGTACGGACCATGTTGATGTCCGTGGAATATTTCTTGTATTCGGGGCAAGTTTGTGGAAGCCATTATTTCTATTGATATATATATTGGTCTTCATGTCGAAGCCAATAGTGGAAGTATCATGTAAGTGTCGCCCCATTTCACATTGAATGTTTATTGAGTTTTAATTGAAGTATCAGGCCGCTCCTAGTTATGGTCTAGCGGGAATCCATCGTAGTATGTCATTACTAGAATGGACAAACGGAGTCGATTGCCTTGTTTGAATTACCGTAGAGGGAGGATACCTACGAGGAAACGAAATTAATTGATTTTGTATGCTTCATATGTTTTAATATGCCGTTTCGCCAATGCCAAAGTCATGGCATGGATTTTGGGAGAGGTTAGTCAACAGAAGACTCTAACCTGATTGTATTGTCGTGTATAACTTTGTCTGGATTATATATATGCTACATAAGTATTGTATGAAGAAAGTCTGGGAATTTTACGGGTATGATATCAAAGATTGATCCTTGAACATGAATCCGTTTACCACGATAGACGTCTTTGGAAGAAGGTCAACGGACTTCATTGTAAATGTATATTAGAGGGTAACAGAAGTGATCCTCAGCTCACGTGGATAGAAGAGGACTTGATTGTTGAAGTATCTCCAAGAATTTAAGAGTATGATCAGCAACTTTAAAGTATGACATTTTGCATCTGTAATCTGTAACTATGACCGTCTTGTGTATTCCCGTCTGTATCGTGTCAATAAATAATATGTACTTTCACCAACGACTTGCGTGCAGTCCTGAATTGGAAAATTGACTACTACTTGTTGGAGTTCAACTTAAGAACACTTCTGAGATATTTTCATTGAGAAAACCATTCGCGTATTTTAAGCTAGCATAGACCAGTGACACCATACACTAGCTTACAACTACCTCTTGACCAATAGAATGAACATCCAACAACAGGCCCGATGCAAATAATGATAGCTTACTTCATGAGCTCCAATTATGACAATCTTAAACGGACTCTTTCCCGCCCATGGGAAAAGTCACTGAGCTGGTTACAAAAAGTCATATATCATTCTGTCAAACAAGAAAACTATTTTAAGGGTAAATTACCTTAATGTCCTTCAGAATAAATATCACAACACTCACTCGCCTCCTAGGCGCTTCAGAATATAATATAGGGAATAATCTTTAACCATCTTGGTCGACACACAGAGAACGTTCCCCAAAACCGTCTTGACCCATTCAAAAACTACAGCGCGACCCCTCTAACACAGGATGTCTTAAATCGCTCCAGATTCTTCGTGCATGCGTCGTGACGCTAGATCCTTGAGCAAAATTCAGATGGGAGAACCTTTCAGGAAAAGCTGACATCGGTTCTCACCATTAGACGCTGGGTTAGCAGACAAGTGGGACAACCACCACTGTTAACTACCATCCCAGTAAAACATGAATTAATCCCCTTTGACCAAGAATTTAATAGATAAAGTCTCCAAAATTAACCAGGTACATTTACATACTATAGACTCAGCAAACTGACCGCTACAGTTTACCGCACCACCCCGGGAAAAAATGAAACATTTTTTTTTAAAATACATCCAAGAGCAAGATACAACAATCTCATAACGCACAAATAATGCGCAAATGAGAAGTATCACCAATAAATATAACGCCTAATATGTGTCTAACTCGACGCATAGAACGTCAGGTGAGAATATATCTCAGCACATTAGAAAAAGCATTTCTCTAAGTATACGCATATCCTGGGAGGAGCCACCAACGTACACTACAGTGCTAACAAAGTTACAATGCAAACCAAAAAATTACATATATATATCATATTATATTACATCAAGTACCTTATTTCCAAGTTTAGCAATGGACAAATCATCAAAACAGTGATACAATCACCTCAACCAATAAGGGTACAGTATTCTAACATGCAATATATGATTTAATATAATGTTATACAATATTAACAATATAGCAGATAAATGATGTCGCAGATCAAATTCTAAGCGGGCGCATCTACAGTGTCGTCCGACTGGTAAGTATGGACATCGTAATACATCATGGATGACAACATGTACCGATTCTAACAGCACCAGTAATGATTCTGCTGAGAAAATACAAATAATTCTCTATGATAACCGTAAGATTTTCTAATATACAGCAATCAAACATTCATTATAAACTATAAACAGTGGCTTTGCGAACTTTCGTCCCTTATAATGTGCTAACCAAACCTTCCTCCGTTATACTAAAGATGGTAACAGAGAAAGAAATCACCTAATTTACAACACTAAGGTGAACACAAATGTGTTAACATATATTGTTATAGTAAAGAACTGTCATAAGTCTAGACGTGTATCAGGAAATTTAGGAGACAAGAGTTAAGTGGAGTCATGTGGGCATCTAGACATTATATCCGCCATGACATTATCCAAACAACGGATAGCTCGTACCGTGAAATGAAAAGGTTGAAGAGCAATGGCATATCGAGTAGATCTCGAGCTCTTCAAATTCTTACTCTGAATAGCTGTAAGAGCTTTTTGGTCGGTTTCCACAATGAAATGCGCACCAAGAAGGAATCTTTGTAACTTAAGGATTGACCAAACCATAGCCAACAATTCACGGTCTAGAACCGAGTAATTCCTTTCTGCCACATTCAGTTTCCTAGAGATATACATTACAGGATGCAGAGTTTCTGAATACTCATGCATTAATGCCACCCCGATCCCAGTGGATGAGGCATCACTACAAAGCACAAAAGTCTTATCAGTAGTAGGTAACCTTAAGATAGGAAGAGATGAAGATAACGTCTTAATCTGATCCAATGAAGATTGGCATTCATGGGACCAGTGCACCATATTAGGAGACCCTTTCTTCAACAGGGTTGAAAGACGTGCCATAATCGAAGATAGATTCGGAATGAATCTCCCGTAAAATTGTATTAGACCAAAGAGACTACGTACTTGCTTCTTCGTCTTAGGAATAGAAATGTTAAGTATCTTAGAAGTGTTATGGTCCTCTGTCTTCAAGAGACCATGACCAACACGGTGACCCAGGAAAGAAATTTCACTAAACCCGACATAGGCTTTAGATGGTTTTGCAGTCAAACCATGCTCGCGTAGAGTAGATAGTAACTCATATAAACCCAAATAGTGATCTTCCCAAGAATCACTGAAAAGACAAATATCGTCCAAGTATGCAATTCCATCTGAACGATATGATAGAATTCGACGCATCATGCGAACGAAAGTAGCTGGAGCGTTCATAAGGCCGAAAGGCATTAAATTCCATTGAAATAAACCCCTAGGTGTTGAGAAAGCAGTGAGAGGTTTGGCTCGTTCAGTTAACGGGACTTGCCAATAACCTTTTGACAAGTCGAGTTTGGTAAAGAATCGAGACTTAGAAAGTCTAATAAGTAGATCTTCTAACAAAGGCATAGGTTCAGCATCAAATTTCGTAACTTGGTTTAATTTGCGATAATCAACGCAAAGACGTATGTTATTGTCTTTCTTTCGAACAATAACCATGGACAAAGAGTATGCTGAAGTGGATGGTTCAATTATTTTTAATTGTATCATTTCATCCAATTCTTTCTCGACTTGTGTCTGGAAATGAATAGGGATAGGATAATGTCTGACCCTGATAGGATTATGGTCGGTAAGTATTATGTCATGGTCAATGACACTTGTGTGTCCATGAATGTCGGTAAGGACATCCTGAAAAGTTTGTAACATAGAAGAAACTTGTCGCTGTTCCTCAATTGATAAATTAGGAGAAACAGTAACGTTTTTCCATAATTCCGTAGAATGAAGTGGAATCACAGGAAGAGGAAGATTAACATCAGAAAAAATAGTTTCCCCATCCTGTATTACCGACATGGATGAGTAATGACCATGTGGGACTGGAGCATCGTCCGTAGCCTGGAAAATAGGCTGCAAATAGTCTGGTCGTTCATGAAATTACGTAAGCATATTTATAGGAAAGGTTTTATGCTTTCCATCAATATCGATAACATAGTCGACATCGGAAATTCTTGAGACTATTGTATATGGACCTTTCCATGCAATAAGAAGTCTGTTTTCCCTACAAGGGAGCAACCCAAGTGCTTTGTCGCCAGGACAATGTTGTCGTAGGCATCTATTCTTATTTGCGAACTGCCTTGCCTTTTCTTTAGCAAATTCGGACGAGGACGTTGCTAGTTTGCATGCCTCTATAACCTTCTGCCTGAGAGCAATGACATACTCATAAGAAGATTGAGTGTCATCGTTAATATTATCAGCAGTTATAAGATCATGAAGGAAAGACATAGGACCGCGCGGTAGTGCGCCAAAGACAAGTTCGAACGGAGAAAAACCTGTATGTTCGTTGGGGACCTCTCTATATGCAAAGAGAGCCGCGAGTAAAACCCTGTCCCAATCCTGAGGATGATCCTCAGTTATCTTACCAAGTAAGTTTTTTAGTGTTCTGTTCAGACGTTCGACTAACCATTAGACATTGGGTGATAAATACTACTCAGAGACCTTTTAATATGCAGAGTAGACATCACCTGCGACATAGTGTTTGATATTAATTGGGTGCCATGGTCTAACAATATTTCTCTGGGAAATCCAAAACGAGAAAATATCAGCCAAAGAGCGTCTGCGATATCGACAGTGGAGATGCTCTTAAGAGGTATAGTTTCTGGCCAACGTGTGCACATGTCAACACATGTTAGGTAAACCTGATGTCCCCTGGCTGACTTGATCTTAAAAGGACCAATAATATCTATTGCCATTTTCTGAAATGGTCGAATAGGAATGTCTGCAGCCTGGATAGGCGCTGCATGACGTTGGCCTCTTGATTTCACCTCTTGACATATTTTGCAAGATCGGCAATAAATACGTATGTCTTTGTTTACAAATGGCCAAAAGAAAGCCGCAAGAACTCTCGACTTAGTACGGGAAAAACCCATATGTCCGGCACACTGCTAAACGTGTGCATGTTGCAAAATTTCCACTCTTATACTCTTGGGCACTAGAATTTGTAAATGCATAGACGTAGACGAGTCTTGTACCATACGTACCAGTACGCCATTCTTCATTGTAATCCAAGATTTGCAATTTGTGTTCTGATTCGGATCACCTTTTTTGCATGTATTAGGAATTTTTTTAAAGAAGGATCATCCTCTTGCAATTTTATGAAAGAGTCACACAAAATTACCAAGTGATCACCTTGATTATGCACTTCATTACTTTCAGTTGATGAAGTTTGAGGCATATTAAGAGCTTGTGCTCTTGTGACCACTGCATTGGCAGTTTGAATATTTTGCTCTTCCCAAGCAGCAATCTGCTGCTGAGAACATTCCTTAACTCCGTGAATACGACCGATAATAAGATCCGCAATAGGATTCGGTAGAAGACACGCATGGACATCTCCCGTAAAGAAGGGAGTAGCAATGTGAATGATAGCAGTTGGATATTTTTCCAAAGTGCCACCAAATGTCACACATTTGCCCACTTTTCCAGTGGCACAGGTAGGATCTATAAGAGATTGCTTAACTCCGATAGTAGTGCATCCAGAATCGAAAAGTACAGAGACTGGATTACTATTCACTAGACCTTTATGTAAGACAAGAGATCCTCTCCGGTCATGCGCAACTGCAGCAGGGAGAGTGGGAAGAGGGTGACCACAACTTAAAGTACTTACAGTAGTCGGTTCAAACAATGTTGAGCATTGGGGGCATTGAGATGTCCTCCCAAAATCAAACGCAGAACAAGTGATAGCATTAGAGTTTTTATTATCATTCACTTGACCACAGGCTCCCTGAGACACTTGTTGTGCAGAGTTTGCCTGGTGATAAGATCTATGTTTGTTATGTTGAGATCTACCACGATTATTATTCACTCTGAAATTGTCATTGTTTACCCTACCGTGACCACAGTTCTGGTTCGAATCCAAGTTTCCACAATCACTATTGTCATTTCCCCATTGATTAGAGTATCTACCTGTTTGGTTTCGTTGCCCCCGCCAAGAATAGCCTTGATAGTGTCTATTGTGACTACCTCTACGAAAGTTCCCATAATTATTGGACCCAAAATAACAAGGACTGTCAGATCGCCTCCAGTTCTTTGAAGAAGAACCATTATGTGATGGGTTACCTTGATTTTGATCATAATTACGATTGTTCGTCTTATTAAAGTTGTGTTGAGCACCTTGAAATTTACGAAGAAAATTAGGACTATATGGTGCTGCAGAAGCAACTGGCAAACCTTCTTTAACTTTAGAATTGCTAACAGTAACATGAGGGTGCGCAGTGACGTACTGGCAACAATATTCTTTCATGTGCTTTATATTCTTAGGTTGTCGCTCATGTAGAAAAGCAAGGAAAGACTCATTGACCGATGACATAACTTTGTCTCTAAGTAATAAGTCCATGAGGGCTTCATATGTATGTTCTGTTTTAGACAGCTCAATACATCGTGTAAATGTAAGACGTATCTTTGAGATGAATTCTGAGAATTCTACACCAGTTTCAGGCAACATATTCTTGAAACGAAGATGATAACCTTCGGTAAGTTGATATTTCTTTAATAAGGCTGCCCTGACAACATCATAATTATTCTTGTCAGGCTCATCTACCATGCTTAACATAGTCAGAGCTTCACCCTTAAGTATCCCTGACAACTGATTAACATATTCTGCCTTATCTACTTTATGAGATTGACATGACCGTTCAAATCTATCCAGATAAAAAGTTTTTAGTCACTGGAAGAATTGAAAGCAGGTAGTTTGACCTTATAAGTAATAGTATTTGTCTTATTAGAAGTTGACTGATTATTTGGATCTTTAGCATTACCCATATTCATCAACTTCAATTTCTCTAACTCCAAAGCTGAGAGTTTTTCTTCATGTTCCATTTTCGCTTTTCTCTCCTTTGCTTCTAACCTTTTATTATCAGCCTCTTTTTCTAATCTTTTATTTTCAGTTTCCATTTGTAGCTGGATTTGTTCCTCCTCAGCATCTCTATCTAATCTGTTATTTTCAGTTTCTTTTTCCATTTGTAGCTGGATTTTTTTCTCCTCAGATTCTCTCTTTTGTTTTTCCATTTCCATCTGGAATTTCCTTTCATCTGCCTGTATCTCCATCCTTAAATTCTCAGCTTCCATCTTCTTTTGTTCAGCTTGTATTTTCTGTCTCTTTTCTTCCGGGTTCAGTGCCTTAGCATTCTGAACAGTCGCGAATTCTTCCAACTTATCACCAGATTTACCAAGGGATTTCCCTTGCTCAATAAAGTACTCAAGTGTAGACATTATGTCTAATAATATGAGATCAGTATCCTGAAATAATAAATTACCTTATTTCAACCTCAATGGTAACAAGTCTTTTAATAAAGCACTTGTATAATCAGCTCACTTTATCCCAATCTCTGTGGGAGACAAGTCTTTGACAAAGAACTTGTATAATTACCTTTATAATAATATTAAAAATAATCACTTCTATAATCTAAGTACACTATAGTACGAATAGTGTATGACTATATATAAATAAATAAACAGCGTATGATAACAAATACTAACATAAACAAAGAATAAGCATCAAAGACAATACGATAACATTCGCAGAAGTCCAATAAATTATAAAGCGAAACTAAAGAAAAATATCACAAAGCATATGATGATAACTGCGAAAAGTAAACAAAACAAATTACGCAAGAGTGTATAAACATAAAGGTTGTATAGAACTAAACGGAAGAAAGAGAAGGCGGACAGATACAAACAAATCAAATAAAAAAACTAAAGAACAAAAAATATGACAACAACAAAGAAAAGTACACCTCGTCACAACTAAACAAAAATAGCAACTAATGTCGCTAGCAATTTCCACTACAGGAAATTTGCAAAGTCCCTACAGAACGGTTATAATAGGCCCTCGATTAAGTGGAATATCCTATTATAAGACACCGCCCACCACAAAAACCCGCAGAAATATCAATAACACATAACATGTAAACATGTATACATGTAAACACATAAAGCATAAACAAGGATGTTTAAATGTGGAAGGTTTAGTTCGTAACACAATACAAGGCACAGTTCACAACAATAAACAGGCCACTTATCTTTACATTGGAGCCGCGGTAGCATAGTGGTTAGTGCACTGGCTTCCAAGCGCAGTGGTCTATGGTTCGATCCCCAGATGACGCGGGAATTTTTTAGAACACAAACGGCTCATGGGTCGACCCAGCCCCAAATGGGTACCAGAGCAACTCTGGGAAGGTTAAGGCGGCCGGCGTGATACCGACCACATCACCCCTCGTGTGCCGACGGTCAAGATAATATGGTCCTAACACCATATTCCCAATATGCCTCAATGGGCATGTAACGGGTTCCTTTACCTTTTTTCCTTTTTTTATCTTTAAATTCCTATCGTCAACAACAGCAACGATGAAGAAATATCGTCAGCATTCTAAGGATTAGATGATCCAACGCTGAAAACACATCAGAACTTGCTTCCAAAATGATTATAACGGTGATAATAACGACACTTGACCTTCTTAAATACCGCAGCTGAACTTGCTTCTGTCAAACAGTGACAGTACTAGTAACGACACTTGACCTTCTGTACTACTGCATCAACGAAGATATAGTAATTTGACCTTCTGACCTAGTTACGTCCTGTTAAGCTAGGTAGTCACTGTGTCAACAGACTACACAGCGCTGAGTACTCTCAATCGTAGACGACTTGAAATCTTCCAAATAGCCCCATCAAGCTGGCACACCATACTGTTGAGGCCCGTTCTGGCCACTATAATGTTGATGGTTAATTCTGTAATCATAAACGTTGATGTGAAATCTCGGCCACCATAAATGTAAACAGTCAGGAATGGTCTGTGTTCGTCTAAGCGTAACAGGTGTCCGTGACCCAAATAGGACAGGCTCAGTTTGGCCACTGTAAATGTAGAGTTGAATGTTGAGAAATGTCCAGTAATGATGTTGGAAACGATTCTAAGCCACACAGGTGGACATAATTATATACAGGCCCTGGTTGGCCGCAACAATGCTGGCATTCGTTTGGATGACTGGAAGGTGTTGAGGTGTGGTATTAATATAGAGTGTGAGTAGACCTCAATGAATGCAAATGCGTGTATGAAAGTTCGTGGAAGACAATACTTCTAAATGACATCACACTTGTTGAAGTAATTACATGCAGTAATCAACATAGTTCTTGGAACACCTCTGACGTTTAATTGACTTTAATACATCACAACGACAGGTACGCCGACATCAACATAAAATAGTCATTGACAATTCAGGACATAGCATGTACGAATACAGTTCATTCAGCAAGTTGTGCAAATATATAATAAAGCTGATCTCGTACAATTCCACCTCCGTCAGCTACAGCAAAATACAGCGAATATGTGAGTTTGAACAACTCCTTTTTGACATCAGTAAGTCAGATATCTATATGGGTCTACAGCAGGCCGCGCAATATGGCGGGCGTATAGATATGATGGTCTTTGTGGTATTTCAATAACAAACAGGGGGGAGTTAAACCCTATTAAATGGTATCGCCGCAAAAAGCGGGATACTGCAAATATAAAGTACTTTAGGCATACACAGGCCCGATGCAAATAATGATAGCTTACTTCATGAGCTCCAATTCTGGCAATCTTAAACGGACTCTTTCCTGCCCATGGGAAAAGTCACTGAGCTGGTTACAAAAAGTCATATCATTCTGGCAAACAAGAAAACTGCTTTAAGGGTAAATTACCTTAATGTCCCTCAGAATAAATATCACAACACTCACTCGCCTCCTAGGCGCTTCAGAATATAATATAGGGAATAATCTTTAACCAGCTTGGTGGACACACAGAGAACGTTCCCCAAAACCGTCTTGACCCATTCAAAAACTATAGCTCGACCCCTCTAACACAGGATGTCTTAAATCGCGACAGATTCTTCGCGCATGCGTCGTGACACTAGATCCTTGAGCAAAACTCAGATGGGTGAACCTGTCAGGAAAAGCTGATATCGGTTCTCACCATTAGACGCTGGGTTAACAGACCAGTGGGACAACCACCACTGTTAACTACAATCCCAGTAAAACATGAATTAATCCCCTTTGACCAAGAATTTAATATATAAAGTCTCCAAAATTAACCAGGTACATTTACATACTATAGACTCAGCAAACTGACCGCTACACAAACGTTTTAAAGTATTACGTTTTTATTATTTAATAAATTCCCAAATACATTTTGGAACAAACAAAACTTAGAGCATTGCTTATGTTATTTTAAAAAATTTTCTGCAATTTATCAACAATAGGAATATGGTATAATATTGTTTAACCAATTATAATTGAACATAGCCTGGGATCAAATCTAGGGCAGCAAATATATAATACACATTTTCGTTTAATCTATAATGTACCAAACAAATTAGTCATAATTACTGACCGGCACAGAGTACTGCCTAAACTAAATCTGTTGTGTACTAATATAACAAGTCACCGTGAGAGCCAGACGATCACAATAAATCTCTGCCATCTCCTCCGCCACACATTACATGAGGTGACAAGAACTTAAAATTACATCGAGACCAAAAAGACACCGAGATGAACATAAAAATAATCTGAAACTCACATATCAAGTCAGAAAGTAAAGTTCTGTCACATGGTGAATAAGGAAACATTGCAGAAGACGTTAGAGAACCACACTTTAAGGTACGTTGGTCGTCTTTTCCGTTTTTCGACGTAAGATGTAGTTGAATAAATTATCAAAAATAGTTTTTTTCATTAACAAATGATACTACTGTACACAATTAAATGTCATTATAACATGTTAAGGTGCACATTTGTTTCTCTCGATTTTTCTTGCTAAACATTTATTTAAATCATACAAATTTAAAAGGTTTTTGGAAGTTTCACCATATACTGTGAATACTTTTATTTCTAAGAACTATAAATT
The DNA here is from genome assembly GCA_024509875.1 of Oreohelix idahoensis. Classification (NCBI taxonomy): domain Eukaryota; kingdom Metazoa; phylum Mollusca; class Gastropoda; order Stylommatophora; family Oreohelicidae; genus Oreohelix; species Oreohelix idahoensis. The sequence goes on from JAMPIV010016760.1 coordinate 46,085, forward strand.
TGTGGATATGTAAACATAATTAAATGAATTCGGATTGAAGTTTTCACAATAAAAGTTCGTTTATGAAATTGAGCGATAATCAACTACCATGTAGTTTTAACCGGCATAAAGTGCCGCATATATTAATGAGCAAATTATAAGAAGTGAGCTCCAACATACATCTTCGCGGTAATGTGTGTATGCTGAATAGTCTTTCAAATTTAACTCGTGGAACAAATGTTGTATTTCGCCCAGTTTACTGTCAACTCTACACAGAACAGTAGAATTATGTTCACTTTTAAATGTTTGAGAATAAGAACCAGCCCAGCATACCATTGTATTTCAAATACTGGACAATTTCTCAAACATAAGAAAATAAGCAGTGTGACAAAAGGTCTGTAGTTTTTACATGTACTTTTGGACCCTCTCTCAGTCTTTCAGCCACACCGGTAGCATCACTTCTTTTCTTCATTTTTATCTCACTCATCGCTTATTATTTGGCTTAATTTTTACCCAACATTCTTTTTGCTGTGATCCCACCCAGACGTTTTAACGTTCCCCCAGGTGAAATGTGGTATTATCAAAGTTAATTACACCGACCAACGGTAATATGTTTATCTCTTTGAGTCAGTCTAGCAACCTCTGACAAAGACGATCCTCGTTTGACACAATATGGTCTCGTACGAGTGATGAAAAGAATAACGTATTGTCCGTCTGAGAGGGACTTGTCTGACAGAGGCACGATATTACTGGTGATATAAGATAATAGCTTTCATGGGACCATCCCTGTGTAATTGGTACAGATAATCTTCATGATCACAACTATCCTCATCATCATCATCAACATCACATCATCATTATCACCACCACCATCAACAGCAACATCATGATCACAACTATTATCATCGTCATCAACATCACATTATCAGGATCACCACCAACATCATCATTACATTATAATGATCACCACCATCATCATCAACTTTACATCATCACCACCATCATTATCGTCACATCATCATGATCACCACCATCATCATCAACATCACATCATCATGATCACCATCATTATCATCATCAACATCACATCATCATGGTCACTTAAATTATCAACATCACATCATCAACATCATTATCATCATCAACATCACATCATCATGATCACTATCTGTCGTACAGGTAGGTTTGAGAGTTATTTACGGTCCCGTCTGAGTAGAGTGGATGGTGATAAATATGTGAGAGAAAGGCGTGAGAAATAGATTTTCACGGGTGAATAGTTTAAGGAGAAGATATGTCTCTGGAATGAGTAAGTTTCTTTAGTCCAGCCTATCTATACGACTACAATTTAGAACAAGACAATCTTTCCCTCCTCATTTATGTAAATATAAGTTTAACTACACACACACCCACAGCTATGTGACAACAAGACACACAAACGTTTCTTTTGTTGTTTATTATAAATAAACTTGACAACATCGAATATCTTAAGACAAATCAAATAAAATCAGATTTACATACATTGGAAATAAGAGAATAACTGTGCCCTCCCCCTATTGAGAAAAGAACCCAAAAAAGTTAATAACCCAAAGGTCAAAGGTTTGCACTACGTTAAAGAATAGACAGTAAAGAACAAGATTTTACTATATGCTACGCAGTAAAGTAAACAGTTTTTTAAGCTTTTGGTGATATCCCTTGGAAATACAATTATCCTGAATATAAAATTGCCAGTGTTTTTATCTTACAAATAGGCACTATTCAATCCCCTAACAAATAAGATTAAGGAGGTGGACGCCGAATTTTGATGGTTTAATCCTGGATGAACAAATGTTACTTCGAATAGTTAGTGAAGAAAACCGAAATCATGGGGTTCACAGTAAACAGAGGAAAATACTTCCAGTATTGGGAAACATCTGGTTGCTAGAAAAACTGTTACAAGTGATAAATGATGGAAATCCTATCGGCTGGCTCTATAGTGAATGCCGATTCTGAAACAGCGTAAATTCAGGATGAAACTCTTGAATACGACTGTCAATCGTCAGATAATGTTATTGTTCTGTACAACCACAGTGGCCTGATAAAATTGAAAAAAAAAATATTGCTGGCCTTTATAAGTCCAGTTAAATTTACCAGTTAAACTGTTTTTTTGTCTCTTTGGCCAATCCTGTTCACAAATGAACTTTGGGACGCTCAAGCCAAGAAAAGACAACATTAACCAATCAGTAAATGAAGAAAAAGACCACTGGACGCCCCTTGACCAGGTCTGCGATGGAGTAAAAACATTTTTGGAAAAATGCTACTATTTCATTTAGCTATATATATATATTATCGTCCACTTGAATATTTTCAAAGAAAGCAGTAGTCAGCATAAAACTTTTGGACTCCAGACCAATGCTCACAGTTTTGGTAAATGCAACTGAGAAACAGTTTGGAGAGGTTCGGGCTGGAATTCCGTTACAGCGTTTAGCAACCTGTAATCAATGCACAGCCGAACTTCCTTATTGGGCTTCTGCAACAGCACTACACTCGAGCTGTAAGGAGATGTAGACTCACTGATAATTCCTGCCTGACGCAGCTTGTCTATTTCTCCGCGAAGTGCATCCGCTTTAGCGTACGGGATGGGGTAAACTCTGGTTCGAACAGGGGTCTCGTTTGTTAATTTCATATCAAATTCAATGAGATTTGTTCGACCAGGTACATCCGTTAAGACTGCACTGTACTGTTTTAGTAGAGCCCTGGTTTCTGTTTGTTGTTCTGGTGAGAGATTGTCGCCGAACTTGACATCTTTAAAGGATTCTGTGGGTTGCAATGGATACTCCATGCAACCATCATCATCTTCCTCGTCTTCCGTTGCTATGGCGACAGCCAGGAGATGCTCGGAGGATGGCACCGGTCTTTCCAAATATTTCTTTAGCAGATTTATGTGGAAGACCTTCTCCTTTCCTTTGATGGAGATCTTGTAGTTGGTACGTGAGATCTTTTTAAGGACGGTAAACGGTCCTTGCCATCCGATGCGAAGTTTATTGCTTCCGGTTGGAAGTAGCAATAGGACTTTCTCCCCTGGTTGTAGTTCTCTCTCTTTTGCAGCTTTGTTGTATCTTTTAGTAATTTTAGCGCGGGCTTTCTTAAGGTTGGTAGTAGCTAGATCCCATCCTAGCTTTAGCCTTTCCTTAAGCTCAGATACATACTTGCTTGCAGAGACGACTGTCTCGTCAGCCTTCTGGTCTGTCAGGGACCGAAGTAAGGCTTCTAGTGGCCCCTTAATAGGTCTGCCAAATAAAAGTGTAGCTGGCGCAAAACCCGTAGACGCTTGGGGTACCTCTCGGTAGGCGAATAAGGCAGCCGATATATATTGGTCCCAGTCTTCCGGTTTCTCCTGACCCAGCTTACGTAACATCATGGTGAGGGTACCGTTAAAACGTTCCACGAGCCCATTTCCGGCCGGATGGTAGGGACTTGTGTGGATATGTTTGGCCCTCAAGATCTTAAAGATCTCCTCCATTAACAGGCTACGGAATTGGGATCCATTGTCCGTCAAAACTTGTTGAGGGAATCCCAACCGTGTAAAAATTTGCACAAGGGCTTCTGCGACATGCTTGGAATTTGTGCATGGTAGCGGTACAGCTTCGGCCCACATAGTGCAAGTGTCGACTAAGGTCAGGATGAACCTGTTCCTTCTTTTGGTCTTTTCCAGGGGACCAATAATGTCGACAGCAACCCGTTCAAATGGAGTCCCTACTATTGGCATTTGCCCCATAGGTACTGGGGGTGTCAAGTGCTTGGGTGCTACCCGTTGGCACTGGGCGCAGGATTTCACATACCTGACAATGTCAGAGTTCATTCCTGGCCACCAATAGTGGTTTTTTATTCGCTGAATAGTGGCGTTTTGTCCCATATGTCCGCTAAAGGGAAGAGAGTGCCCCATTTCTAAGATCTGGTTTCTGTACTGCGTCGGTACTAGGAGCTGGTTATTTCCCGTGTCCGGGTTGCCCGTTCTACGATACAATACACCATCCTTAGAAAAGATGTCTCCGTTGTGTCTGGGGTCCTTAGCCATGGGCAGTTTTTTAAAGCAGGGCGCCAGAGTAGGGTCCTTTTGTTGCGCCTCCTTCAGTTCATTCGGCAACAAGTTTGGCGCAGGCTCCCTCTCCTTCTTGGCTTGCCCTCTTGTGGTTACCGCTGCCACAATCGGCTCCTTAGGTCTCCCAATGAACACATATCTACATCCCAGGATAACTGGGTAGATCGGATCATCCATTATGGCCGCTTTAATAACTCCTCTGACAAAGTCAGAGTGTATTTCTACCAGTGCGATAGGAAGCGTCCTGGGTGCATCACTCCTGAAAACTCCACTAAGTTTGACGGTTTCCTCTGTCTCCTGACCGGGTTTGACTAGGTGCCTAGCGACAATACAATCAAAACTTAATCCAGTGTCAAAAAGACAAGTAGTAGAGGTACCGTTCAAAATTACAGTTCCTCGAGTTGAGGGTCGGTCCCCCTCAGGTTGAGAATCACTGACATTGACTCTACCTTTCGAGGCTGTATGCAAACATCCAATGCGGTTTGCACCGGTTTGTTTGCCCTGATCAGACGTTCCTGGTGTAGGGTCTTCCCTTTTCCTTGACCTTGGTGGCCGCGCTGCCACGTAGGCTTGTTGGGTTGATCAGAATTGTTGTTAGGGGGGTATCGGGTTTTGTAGAATTTCGGTTTTTCCTGGGGAGGTTTCTGGGTATTGTTATCTCGGTTTTTAAAATGTTGAGAGGAAGTGGAAGAATAGGATGCCTGCTCTAGATTCTGTTTTCGAGATGGCTCATCGGTGGGTTTACGTTTAGTGCTGGGAAGTTCGGCCATTGCATTGCTATAGCGTTCGGCTTTATTGAGTATGTTTTCAAGCCTGACTGCCCCCTGTTCAGCCAAAAATCTACGAGTTTCATTCGACAAAGTGGATTTTATCTGCTCCACAAGAACAAGTTCGAGGAGTCCCTCATATGAAAGAGGTAGGTCAGATAATTCAATGCACTTTGTCAGATAACCCGTGAGACGTGAAGAGAACTGGGGAAATGTTTCCGTGCTCTCTTTTCGGCTGTTTCTGAACAACTGCAGAAACTTTCGGGCAGTCATCTCAAACTGCTGTAGTAAGGCCTTCTTCAACAGGTCATAATCATGTTGATTCGGTCCCAGCTTTGTGTACACGTCATAAGCATTGCCTTTCAGTGACATTGAGAGTTTAAGCGCCCAGCGGGTACTCTCTAACCCATAAAGATTCGCGAGTCTCTCGAATTTTGCTAGGAAAAGATTCTAAAGAAAACGACATAGCAGTTAATTGGGCAGATTGAGTACTGGAGAGGTCCATTGATTGAGACTGGGGCGAAGACGGCTCTCCGTTAGTCGAAGTAGAGGCGCCCCGACTCTCTAGAGCCTTAAGCGCCAGTTGATGCTGTCTTTCCTTGTCTCTCTCTCTCTCTCTCTCTGCGAGTTTCCATCTCTGCTTCAATTTTCTTCTGTTCCAAAAGACGTTCTTCCGCTTCTTTCTTATCTGCCCTCTCCTGGGCTTCTCTCCTCTCTGTTCTTTCTTTCTCTTCCTTCCTCTCAGCTTCTGCTCTCTGTTGCTCCGCCTTCCTCTCAGCTTCGGCTCTCTGTTGCTCCGCGTCATATATTTCCAATTCCTGGTTAATAAACGCGTTTGCAGCTTCTGCATCTAATCCTGCCTCTTTCGCTTCCAGCCTCAAGATGGACCTCATCTTTATCCTCTCTGCCATTGTTAAAGAATAAGATGAAGTATGCCTAGAGAAATAGTAAGAAGCAACGCGAAAGGGAGGAACTCTGAACCGCTACGAGAAAAAACCACAAGTATAAATTTACCTGTGTTACCTCCTACCTGTACTGTGCAAACTTATCGCTGCTATTATCTGGCAATTAAGGCTCTAAACGCAAGCGACTATGCCACTAAATGGTAAGTTACACTGGAAAAAAATCTACTTTTACTAACAGTCGAGAAAATTATATTAAAACAATTTAAAAGAAAAAAAAAATTTCCCCCTAAATTTTAAATCTCTGACAACAAACTCCGTCCCTAAAGTCAATTATTGAGATGAGACGTTGTTAACTTAATTTTTAAAAATCAGAACAATCCGTCTTTAGCTAAGCTCAACTCTTTTTAACTTCAAAAACCTTTGTGACTGTAAAACAATCACGCAATCCCAGCAACTCTTATAAAGAAAGAAATATAATTATCTCCGCCAGAGGATAATTAAAATAGCAAATATTTTTGTTTATCTGTACTTTCTACTGCTGTGGAGAGAAAACAACCTGTAAATATGCTGTGTGGACAACCCAAATACTTAAAGAACGTTTGTCTAGGGGTGTAATTATTTATTTATTTCCCTAATTCACAAAGACAAATCATTCACACTCTACCTAGTTAGACCCAGACTAAATCAGACTCAAAATATCTTTAACCCGGCTATGCGATTGCCTCAAATGTAGCTCAAGATCCCAGAACCAGCCCACAAATATGTGTGCATCAAATGTATCTCAAAATTATCCCGGCGAGCCAGCCAAATATTGTCGTAAATTTATTTTGAGAGAAAAGAGTCTTAGAAATAGTGGTCCGGTTTAGAGTGGAAAATGATGATGGAAAGCTCAGTGATAGAAAATGTAGAGATTTAATAGTTGCTTCACAGCGTGCTGGAGGAGAGTAAAGACAGACTTATTTACGACAAATCGTCTCTCTCAATCTTCTCTTCCACTCTCCTGGTCAAACAATTATTTGCCAGTTTTCCAGTCACGCATCTGCGCGCACACCGATTTGGTGTTTTCAAACACACAGACGACGTAGATACAAACTATATTAAACGAATAGGGGAAAAGTTGGGCTTTGGGTATATCCAACACACAGAACTAAATGAGTTTATGTGATTTTATTCACTTTAAACATCAATTACTAACAAATATCAGGTATTACATAAATTATCATAAGTACACAAATGCAAATAACAAATTTGGGAGGGGTGAAGAAGATTGGTATCGACTAAGCCCTTCCCGCTTATTAGACAAAGATAAACCCAGTCCAGAGATAGCTAATATCAGGAACATAGGTACGTTAACCTAACAGTGAAGTTAATTGCTCTGAAAGAGGTGTTACAAAGTTAGGTATAGGTGATAGAAAAAACCCTGTTCTTCCCAGCTGTTCTTCCCTTTACTAAGCAAATGGAAAGGAGGGGGGTTTAAACAGAGTTAACCAATTATCAACTCCCCCTGAAAGGAATAATGCGGGGAATACAGAAAAATTATATTACTAGGCAAGAAAGTTAACAAAATGGTTACACAAAAGAATTAATTTCCTGTCATTCATACACTCTGTGCGGATCCACACTCATATACACCACACACTTACCGAGTTGCAGCATCAGTCACTCCATAGAATGATAAACACACTGATTAAACTCTTGACACGTGTAACTGTCTAGCACTTCTATGCCCCGCCCCAGATATTGCGAGTTTTTACTGTGAGCAAATATTCCCGCTTATCGCCGGACTTGAAGTTCTAAGAGTTCTTGTGGTTTATTATAAAGAAACGAGTCTATGGGATGGCACTGACACAGTTCGACACAGGGGTGAAAATGAAGTGGTCTCTTTTAATCTTCCGCTATGGTAAAATTCCTTCGATGCGTGATGATAGTTTTATTAAATCCAATTGAGGAAAAACTAGGCTCAGTCACAGTCAGGAAAATATGTACTCTCTCACAGTAAACAGTAAATATAATATCGCTACTGGCGATGATTACCTTCCAGTTTATCTTACAGGTTTGTAAGGGTAATTTGATGATTGTTCTTTAAAATGTTCTTGGGTGGGCTTTATTTCATTTAATTCTGACAGCTAGGTCGCAAAAGGACCGCCACAAGATTATATTTAAAAGAAATGTTTCTTCAATATGACTGGAAGTTTATAGGATGATTTCTTTATTTCTTTCTTTAGTTAGCTGGGACCGCAGGTTACGATCACTCTGTGTGATAGAAAAAAGACATTTAACTTACCGAAAAATCAAGCGCGATAAATTTCCCGTTAAGCCTATAATACACTCGAGTATTTAATTATGTATTTAATAAACACTGCGCGAATTCTAGTGGTTAAAAACACACATCTATAAAACTAGGACTTAACTGAATTTATTAATTTATAAATTCCTTCGCGACTTTAAAAGTTAATTTAAGCATTTATTATCTTTTGAAATAATATAATAGATAGATCATTATATTTAAAACTGGAACTCTTGAGATGGTTTAATTTAATAGATTTAAATTAACACAAAATCCATTGAAATAGAATGACTGAACTAGACCACTGATCACTTTACACAATATATTACCGCTTTGCACAGAATAGAAATCACTGCAAATATATATAAAATCCAGTGGAAAATCTATAACAAGATTTCAATAAAGCTAGTGCTTCTGTAAAGGGCTGGTCAGCGAGTGATAAAATGTCTATTCTTCATGGTCTATTTATCTAAAATGGAATGTAAGTTGAGTGGGACATGATAAACTTGACAGCTTATTTGATCTCATGAACTTTTGGGGATCTGACCGCCAAATCAAGGGAAGAAGCCGCCCCCTGGTCTTCGTATCCGCTCGCTGCTGCCCGTTTCGGCTTTCCCCGTTCGCTCGGTTCTGCGATTGACACCGAGACGCGAAAAATAGCGGCAAGCAACTGCGTCTCGTAGCAGGGACCACTACTGTCTTTGATAACGCCGATAGTCTCCCCTGAAATCCCTCAGTCTGTCTCTTTGATCGTGGTACTGTATCTGTTTGATTCTGGCGTTGCCCCGCCCCCCCCCCCCCCCCACTGGCCAAGTTAATTAAAATAACTGCCTATGATTGTTCAAGAGATGTTAGTGGGCGTGATTTAATCTCTCCTTAAATCAATGCGATGACCAGACTGAACGATAGGTAAACTTTCCGCATATCAATCAGCAAACGAGTTTGCCCTCTGTGTGGAACAGTTGCATAGCTAATGAATCCACGTGAAAGAAGTCCCGTTTTACAAGAATTACAACAAAGTTCAGGGTCAGCCGAGTTCGTCCATCACAGCTGTTTCAATGTCTTCTTTTGAATTTCCTATTACTGAAGATACATTATGTCTTTGCAAAATGATTAATTAAAAATATAAAATGATTATATAGAGCCATTTTTTTAGTAGTATTTTAGTTACTCTGTGTGATTATGTGTGCACTTATGTGGATTATCTGATTTACGTTCTTCTTTGTGGTTTATTGATTAATTGTGTGTTTGTGTGTGGTGTGTGTGTGTGAGTGTGTGTGTGTGTGTGTGCGTGCGTGTGCGTGCGTTCTTTTTTTGTTTTTTTTTTTGACAGGAGTCAATAATACACAGTGGGAGTTCCTTCATGAGTGTTCTAGGTTTAGTTTTTAGGGTTCCTCCCATTGACGTGCTTCTCCAATCAAAGCTGACTATAGAGATAACGGAGTCATGAACTGTGTTTTGCCTGGTGTTGCTTATGACGTCTACTTTTCTGACCTACTTGTTGTTAGAGCCTATTTTCAGATAATATGAGGCAACACCGTAAGTGGTATCTCCACTTGGTACAATCGACAGTTCCGTCCTCCGAGAATGCTGGACTTACTTCTTCATGTCTCTATGCACATATCTTCAAACTTCAGCTGCTGGCTCTGGCTGATTGTTCGTTTGTTGTTTGTTTTTATTTTTTGGCCAGGGCGCAAGGTTGGGCACAACATTAACAGTAAGTTTTATCCAGTTGACTGTTGTTTAGCACTTTCTTACAACCCAAGTACAACGAGCATGTAAACTCACTGACTTTTACCTCTTTTCTGTGTTCGCTACACAGCCAGACATTGACATTGGCACCTTTTATTGATTTTCCTCCAGTATTGCATCGTCGTTTCCTTCATACTGATATGTTAATATGCAGTTAAGAGTGGAATTGTAGGGAACGTAACTTAATTATACGAAGGGATGCAATCTACTTTAAAAAAAAAAATTATCATGGTTTTTGTGGTGGATTTTGATGTTAATTGGTAAAATGTGAATTTATGCAGATGTGAGGTCAAGCTGTGAAGGCCCATGAGTCTAATAGATGATAGCTTTGTGTTCTCAGAGAACCTTTCTGCTACCACCCTTCGACCTCAACCTGTGACGTATTTTATTCTTAGTATAATAATGGTGTATGTCTGTTATCTGGCTAGTGTCTAGGGTAATGTGAAATGTGCTGTAATAAAATGACAACAAGTACGCCTAAGAACTCTATGAAAAGTAATTAACAACACCCAGAGTTAAGTTTAAAATGTGAAATCTTTTTTACAATTTATTGTTCCAGTATCACAATTTTGTGTATACTGGAATATTGAAACTCAAAATGATAATTCAAAGTATTTACATAAAATTGATTCAATTTATAACTGTATATATTATTATTCACAACTTTAATTAAATGTCAATCTGGAACAGTGTCAATGTACTCTTGCTCCTATGAATGGGTAATGATTGAAAGAACGTCTGCCTTCATCATAATCTGAATGATCTATGATAATTACAGGAACCTTATTACAAAAATGCTGATAATAAAGACAGATCAATGTTATTGGACGCCAACACTAATACCGCTATGTTCATTGATACTTGGGGAATCTATGTTGCATAATATTCTTATATATAAATATAAATATATATATATATATATATATATATATATATATATATATATATATATATATATATATATGTTAATGTTGCGTTCTGAGTACTATGCCTGGACTGATCGAAGTAGGTGTGTACTGGTACATTCATCCATCACAGTAACACACTTAGAATTCATGTATCGTTGAACGATGAGTAACGTTTTAAAGAACAGTTTATTTACGTTACAATCCGGACGACGACACAGACGAAATACAGCAAAAAGTACAAAAACATCAAGTTTAGGTATTCATGAAGCTCCACCACACCACGGAGCTTAATCACAGCGCCTAGTGGCGCACACCTCATAGAAATACACATCCACCATATTCCTTAAAGAACTGCGTTCACCGCAGTTGTACATATGGCCTCAAATACGGCCTCATACATATGGCCTAATCCAGAAAGACTGCTCACATCGCAGTACTATTAAATTCATCCAATAGTGGTGCACTTCTTATAGAAGATGCACATAAACGATTTTCCTCAAAAGACTACGTCTCCTCTTCTCAACAAAGGCTGCTCCCCGGCAGTTGAATAATCACCGTCATCGCTATCCCTTCTTAAGGCCTAATAATAAATAGTGGTGCACTTCCTATAGAAGATGCACATCCACAATATTCCTCAAAGAACTGCGTACCCAGTGTTACATCGGATTTTCCTGCCGATGAACAAAACTTATTATCACCACTTACACAGATTGTATCGTGCTTCATTGTTCCATTGTTATTAGTTTTATTCTGGTTGTTGCCCACGTTTGTTATGATATTCTCTGCTAACTTCTATGTGTGCCGGTTTATAATCACTGTTTTGTTGTATTATTAGTTTTGATAAATACTTCAAATGGTAGAGCTTCTAATGCCGTGCTGACAAACATGAATAGTGGGTCAATAGTCTGACTTTCAATAATATCAACTGATAAGTCAGTGGTGTTCAGAGTCCGAACAGAGTACAATTTAATAGCACTTCACATCCAAATAAAATGCAGTTCATCAGAATTCAATTAATACATCATAATTCGTCACTTCCTTCAGTCGTGGTACAGTCAAGCTATTTACTCGTGATTCCTAGATAGGCAATCCGGTATCGAACAACTCAACTTACGCGACTAAGGTGACCTTCTTGGATACTTTCCATTAAGATTGCTCCCGAAAATACATTCTCCTCTTCGAACATAAATCCCGTTCATCACTGAGATATAATATTGTATCCACTAAGTACAGGCTGACCCAAAATACCTATTCATCAAGAAAATCCTTGATATCAATATCCTACTACTGGGAGACTTCAAAAACTTCCGTCCGTCTAGGACCAAATATAACAACATATGGGTACAAATACCATGTTGTCACGTGCTACCTTACCAACGCGACACGTCACATTAAAACTACGCAAATTATGCTCCTCGCTTTCAACATCGTAAAGCAAAAACTATAATATATCTCTATTGCAGTTCAACAACTAAAATGTGCAACTTTTATCCGAGCTTACTACCTAGTTGCTACAAATCATATATCCTCTTGTAACATTCCCTTGGCCGACGGGGGTAAAAAAAAAATCTAGACTATAGATTTTTTTTTTTTAAATTATGGGTATGTGAAAAAAATGTTAAAGATTATCGATCTACGAATCACGTACTATCGTCGAAGATCGTAGTCAAATTTAAGTCCATGTCAACAGAAAGAAATGTCAACTATCAAACCGTGACTAATTTATAAATACTTATGTCTGTGAAGAAAGTTCTAACTTAATTAGTACGAATAGAAAATGGTAATTAAAATTATAGTATAAATTAATGAGTCATAATATTAACTAAATGTAGACTGTGTAGTATCTTATAGAATATAATTTATCCTAAGTAAAGGAAAGTAAGAATTAATAGCTAAGGAAAGAAAAGAAAAATTGTAAGGAAAGTAAGAGAGTAGTTAATAATGTATTAAAAGAAAGTAAAAGTAAGTTAATAGACTAGAATATAATAGATGTACGTAAGGAAAAAAAAATAAACGTAACCTATAACTAACTTAGTATGTGAATTAACAATATAGAATTACTATATATATTAATATTATGTTAAAGTAAGTTCATACATACATATAAAAATGAAACAATTAATTAGCTAGCATAACTATATTATCTATTTGTGTTTTGCTGTATGTATATTACTTGTTTTATTATTATATTATTTAATCATAATACTATTAAGTAATGTCATTCCCAAGGAATACGTTGTCCTTCTTTCGTAAAGTTCCACGAATATCACGTTATCATTCCGACGAAAGTATATGAAAATATATCTGTATGTCACTTTGTTCCTATTTTCACTTTTCATCTTGAATGTATCCTATTTGAATTCGACTGAGTCACGATTGGACACTAACCAAAGTCCGTGCACATATTCACAACGTTGTCAATGTTATGTGATTATTCTACTCGGATTGTTACAACTTTGAATGTGCGTAGAATTCTTCTTTGTCAACTTGTTTGACCTGGAATTTTGTAAGTTTGTAAACTCTTGCAGAACATTCAACAAGTGTCAGTTTCATCACCAAGTTCTGGTTCCATGAGTTATTTATGTTCCCTTCTTATATGGCAAAGGATTGCGGGATAGAATATCAGCGACTATATTCTCATGTCCTGGAATTGCCTCGATGGTGAAATTAAATGGCTGAAGCAGGATTGAAAAACGAGCAAGTTTGGCGTTCTTATGATTGGCTTTTCTAAGTGATGCTACAGCATGTTGGTCAGTTTGTATGACAAAAGGAGCGCCTAGCAGGAACTTCTCTAGTTTTTGTATTGCCCATACGACTCCCAATAGCTCCCTATCTATCACCGAGTAGTTTCGCTCTGTCTCGGTGAGTTTTCTGGATATATAAAGAGTAGGGTGCAGGACGCCGTCGTGTTCTTGCAATAGCGTACCTCCCAATCCGTAATTGCTCGCATCTGTACGGAGTATAAACATTTTTTTACTATCTGGTAACCTAAGAATAGGTTGCCTGGAGAAGAGAGATATTATTTTGTCAAAAGTTGTCTGGCAGTCTGTTGTCCACAGAACTTTTGTAGGCATATCTTTCTTCAGTAACGAAGACAAGACAGCCGTAATTGTTGACAAGTTAGGAATAAACCTACTTTAATATTGTACTAAACCCAACTTTTTTGTTTGTGGAACTGATAGTTGTAAAATCTTAGACACATTTTGAGGAATAGTTTTTATTTGTCCAGCCCCTATTATATGTCCCAGGAAAGTTATTTCTTGAAAACCTATTTGCATTTTGCTAGGTCTGGCAGTTAAGTTATTAGTTCTTAAAATATCTAATACTGAACCTAATCCAATGACATGTTCATCAAAGGAATGACTAAACAGACAGATGTCATCAATATAAGTGATGATGTCTGTTCTGCAAGCTAAAATTCTTCGCATCATGCGAATGAACGTTGCAGGCGCATTCATTAGCCCAAAAGGCATGACATTCCACTGATATAGACCTTGTGGAGTCGAAAATGCAGTGTAATATTTTGCTTGTTCAGTTAAGGGAATCTGCCAATATCCCTTGGTTAAGTCAATTTTTGTGAAATATCTAGCAGATGAAAGACGAATAAGTAGATCGTCAATCAAAGGATGAGGTTCACTGTCTGGTACAGTTTGAGCGTTAAGTTTCCTATAATCTACACATAATCGTATATTATTGTCTTTTTTTCTTACAATAACTAGTGGTGAAGCGAATGGCGAGTTACTATGTTCGATAATTCCTAATGCTAACATCTGTTTAAGTTCTTGAGATGTTTTATCTTGAAAATGGATAGGTACAGAGTAAGGACGAAGTTTTATAGGAGTACTGTGTTTCAGTATAATGTCATGAGAAATGATAGAAGTTCGACCAGGTATATCCGTCAGAACATCAGTAGTTTAGTAATGGAATTATTTTCATCTGAAGTAAGTGAAGGTGAAATAGCAACGTCCCTCCAAGATTCTGAAGATTGCAGTTCCGGTATAGGAAAAGACATTTCAACCTCAGGAAAAGATGCTTCTTCTTCCTGAATTACAGAAAGACTAGAGTATTGATAAGAATTAACTGATTTGTCGTCTAAGTCGTGGAAGATAGACTGTAGATGAAGTGGACGGGTAAAGAACTCTTTCAACATATTTATATGAAAAAATTTTTTCTGACCTTTTATGTCTAATATGTAGTCGACGTCAGAAATCTTATCTACTATTTTGTATGGTCCATTCCAAGCAATTAATAATTTGTTACCCTTTTGTGGAAGTAGTACATATGCTTCGTCACCAGGAAATAACTGGCGGAGTCTTCTATTTTTGTTTTGAAATTGTCTAGCTCTCTCCTTCGCAGCCTCTGATGAAGCTGTTGCCATGCGGCAAGCCTCTATGATTTTTTTACGTAAGTTAATAACGTATTCATAAGATGACTGTGTTTCCTGAGTCATCTCAGAGTCGAGTAGTAAGTCTTTAATGAGTCCCATTGGGCCTCTTGGAGGAGCACCAAACACTAACTCGAACGGAGAAAAACCGGTCTGCTCATGCGGAATTTCTCGGTAAGCGAACAACACAGCTGGAATAGCTCTGTCCCAATCTTGAGGATTGTTTACCGTAACTTTATGTAAAAGTTGTTTAATAGTACGGTTGAGCCTCTCAACGGACCCATTACTCATCGGATGATAAACACTGCTGAGACTTCTTTCTATATTTAGTGTCTTCATTACATCCTTCATTGTATCAGACACAAATTGTGGTCCATGGTCCGAAAGTAATTTTCTTGGAAACCCAAGCCTAGAAAATATTAATATCAAAGCATCAGATATATCAGCTGTTGTAATATGTTTCAGAGGTATGGCCTCTGGCCATCGTGTACATAGGTCAATACATGTTAATATGTACCTATGCCCTCTGGCAGTTGGTAACATAGGACCAATAATATCTATTGCCATCTTGTCGAAAGGACGAACTGATATTTCACTGGCCTGAATGGGGGCATTATGAAAAGCTCCACGAGACTTAACTTCCTGGCAAGTCACACAGGAACGTACGTATAAAGATACGTCTCGTGAAATTCCCGGCCAGAAAAACGATGACAACACTCGTGAACGTGTTCGAGTGTAGCCCATATGACCCGCGCATTGGGAGTCATGTGCATGCCGTAGTATGTATGTCCTTAACGACGATGGTACTATGACCTGATGTTTTACCTTATCTTTGTCAACACTATTTCGAATCAAAATATCATTATGAATAGTGAACCAATGTTTAGCTCTATTCTTAACCGTAATATCATCATGTTTGTTCACTAATGCAAAAAATTTCTTCAAAGAGTTGTCTTCTCTTTGTTTGCGAGCAAAAGACTCTCTTTCAATCATGGAGGTAGGTATATCATTAGAGTACTCCATCACTTTAGTGGCTGTAGTATCCTTCCTTTCCAACTCGTGAGCTTGAGCTCTTGTTGTCACTGTATTGGCTGCATACAAGTTCACTCTTTCCCATTCCAATATTTCCTCGGGAGTACAGTCTTTGCTGCCATGTATACGTCCGATTGTCAAATCTGCAACCGGATTCTGAAGTAAACAAACTTTAACTTTCCCTGAAAAAAATGGAGTTTTAACCTCTATAATTGCAGTTGGATAATATTCCACTGTCCCTCCGAAGGTAATACAGCGTACAAACTCTTTAGTAACATAACGTGGATGCACTAAGGATTGACGGATACCAATGGTGGTGGATCCGGAGTCTCTTAAAATAGAAATAATATTTCCATCCAGGATTCCCTTGTTAAAAATCAATGTCCCAGTTCCATCGTTAGCCGTTAGACAAATAGCAGGAGTAGGTTGTGTAACCTGTATTGTCGGCTGACTTGATTTCTGAAAAATAGTATGGCATTGTGGACAAACATTTGCCACGTTATTATCAATGACATAGCATGCAGATGAAGAATGTGTTGGAGTGTCAACATTGTTATTACATGGAGATGCATTCATGGTCAATGCTGCCCCTGTGTTATGTGTAAACTGTTGATGATGTCTGGAGATGGAGCGTTGTCTATCCCGAACACCTGAATAATTATTATCATTGCCTCTACTGTTGTAACTTTTATGTCGTGGTTTAAAATTTTCATTCTTCCTCTGATAATGATTACCACTATTATTGAATTTGTCAATACCAAATTTATTCCAACTAGGCTTTTGTTGAAAATTATCTTTAGGTTTAAATTGAGGTATTTGATTTCTGAACTGTTGTCTACCTCGGTTAAAATTGTTATAGCTGTTATAATGATTTTGTCCATGATTATAATTATCATTATATCCTTTGTAAAAATGGTTCCTATTAAGACTATGTGTCCTTGCTTTGTCATAACCGTGGTACGACATGTTGGATGCCACTGGTAATGGTTCTCGTGTATGTGAATTCCCTAAACTGACGTTAGGATGTGCACAACAATAATTTATAGACATCTCTTCTAAGGACGCAATGGTGGGTGGTTTTCGTTCCTGTAGGAATGAAAAAAATGGCGGACTAACTGAAGATAGTACTTTATCTCTAAGTATCAGGTCCACTAATTTATCATAAGATTTTTCCACTCCCGCAAGTTCAACCCATCTGTTGAAGGTGTCTCGTATATTTGATATAAATCCTGAAAAATCTTTATGTGAATCTGGCTGAAGATTTTTAAATTTTAATCTACAACCTTCCTCATCTAAATGAAACCGTCGCAATAGCAAAGCCTTAATGGCATCATAGTTACAAGCTATTGTAGGATCTACATTTTCAGTTGCGTTCAAGGGCTCACCATCTAAAAATTCTCGAAGTTTAAGTGCCCATGCTGATTTATCCAAATTATTAGTCTTACATACTTGTTCAAAACGTGACAAGTACGATGATAAATTATCATAATTAAGTTTGAAATGTGGCAGTTTAAAGTTATAATAACTTTTATGTTGTGTAGCTGAAGACATATCATTAGCATTAACACCATGGCTAGTAGTAGCGCATTGTGCTTTTAATTTGGCTGTCTCCAATTGGATAAGTGCCAACTCCTTTTGTTGTTGCATTATAATTTCATCTTGTTTCTTTTTATTTTCCTCCTCAATTCTTAATATTTCATTTCTTGCCTCTTTTCTATCTTCTTCTTGCTTTGCAAGTTCTTTCTGCTTTTCTAACTTTGCCTCACGTTCTTCTTCTTCACGTTTTAACTTTGCCTCACGTTCTTCTTCTTCACGTCTAGCAAGTTCTTTCTGCTTTTCTAACTTTGCCTCACGTTCTTCTTCTTCACGTTTTCTATCTGCCTGTTCTTGTTTATAAATAGCTAGTTGTTCTTCAGCAAAAGATTTCAGTTCTAGTCCTTTATAACAAAAATCTTTCCCTATTCTAACGAAAGTTTCTAACGTAGACATTCTGAAATCAATGATCTATGTAGTTAATCAATAATGTATTGTAAACACCAATAAAAATTATTAAATTATTTATGTGTACTCAATGGCCAACGTAGTCATGATGGATAAACACTAGTGCACTGGGCCATTACTGCAAACAGTTGCAATTATCAAGTTCCTCTTATTTATTTTCAAAAATTAATCAAAATATATGTTATTATATTAATACCCAACTAAGGTAAGTTATCCCTATTAGAGTATAAGCTTAAACATCAATAAAGACAAAACAAACCATAAATAAAATTGTACAAGACATTAACATTTCACAATTGACAATTGCAAACATTAAAAAATGATTACTTGAACCAAATAAAACTCGGAAGTATCAGAGAAGTTCAAGGTGACGAAATATGGGTTAATAAACATGTGTACAAATAATTTTGACGTCACAGGACTCTATATAACAGACATATATTAACAATTAAAATAAATTATAGCAAGATGGAGAAAATACTAAATAGTTACAAACATATTACAGAAATGAATAAAAATTGAAACAGAATACAGGAAAATACACCAGAAATTACCATCACTATACACCTAACATCAAATATCAAATGTTTGCAATAACAAGCAGAACGAGTCCAAAATTATTTCTTTAGGGTCTCTTGTATTCAACTCGCAAATATTCAATTACCCTAGAATCGATTAGAATCTTTGTGGTCAGCTTGTGGCGACCAAATCTACTTACACACATAAAAACATACGAAGATAGATAGATACATAGAACATGCATGAATTAAATATGCCCACATAATTCGATGGACGACATTTTGCACTGAAACGACCACTACTGGGTTTACTTATCTTTTAGCGTATGAAAATTTTCCCCGCAAGATGCTGGCAGTTGTCAATGGTACAGATGGGATTCCCTCGAAGCTGGTTTAGTGACTTTGAAAGCATTCGTGTAGTTCTTGATCCATTTTTGAAGGTAAATCGAAGTTTGATACAGATTGCGAAAGGTCTTGACTTCTGCTATGGATTTTGGACATGAAATGATGACGTTGTACAGTCTTTCGTTGTTAGGCGTGTTACGTCACTAACTGCAAGTCACGTGAGCGCTAGCCGATCGTAAACACTTCTAGTTCTAGGTCAATCGAATGATACAATGTCTTTATTTTCCATTTGACTTGAACTCACTCTTTTGCATGGACTAAAGAAAAAAATGTTTCGTTACTTCGTTAGCTTGTCAACTTGGTCCCTGTGCTAGCAAACCATTGTCGATTCACGCGCTGGCAATCATTCTCGATTCACGGACTGGCGAACCATTCTCGATCCCCGCAATGGCCAACCATTTTTTGTTACATCGGATTTTCCTGCCGATGAACAAAACTTATTATCACCACTTACACAGATTGTATCGTGCTTCATTGTTCCATTGTTATTAGTTTTATTCTGGTTGTTGCCCCCGTTTGTTATGATATTCTCTGCTAACTTCTATGTGTGCCGGTTTATAATCACTGTTTTGTTGTATTATTAGTTTTGATAAATACTTCAAATGGTAGAGCTTCTAATGCCGTGCTGACAAACATGAATAGTGGGTCAATAGTCTGAACTTTCAATAATATCAACTGATAAGTCCGTGGTGTTCAGAGTCCGAACAGAGTACAGTTTAATAGCACATCACATCCAAATAAAATGCAGTTCATCAGAATTCAATTAATACATCATAATTCGTCACTTCCTTCAGTCGTGGTACAGTCAAGCTATTTACTCGTGATTCCTAGATAGGCAATCCGGTATCGAACAACTCAACTTACGCGACTAAGGTGACCTTCTTGGATACTTTCCATTAAGATTGCTCCCGAAAATACATTCTCCTCTTCGAACATAAATCCCGTTCATCACTGAGATATAATATTGTATCCACTAAGTACAGGCTGACCCAAATACCTATTCATCAAGAAAATCCTTGATATCAATATCCTTCTACTGGGAGACTTCAAAAACTTCCGTCCGTCTAGGACCAAATATAACAACATATGGGTACAAATACCATGTTGTCACGTGCTACCTTACCAACGCGACACGTCACATTAAAACTACGCAAATTATGCTCCTCGCTTTCAACATCGTAAAGCAAAAACTATAATATATCTCTATTGCAGTTCAACAACTAAAATGTGCAACTTTTATCCGAGCTTACTACCTAGTTGCTACAAATCATATATCCTCTTGTAACACCCAGCAGTCTGCAGTAATATAGCCTGCACAATAGATGGCCTAATCTCCTTTACAAAAATGTCTATGGCCTACAAAGTAATGTCTTTACATCTCAGACTCTTCATAGCGCCTAACTGTAGACTAGTGGTGCACTTCTCATAGAACGTGCCCAATAACAAAATCTCTCATAAACTACATCCACTGCAGTCATAAATATTATAGTACGTACCATCTTCAAATAATCTAACACATGGAAGAATATTCAACACAAGAAGGATATTCAAATACAGGCCTGTGCAAAAAGGTCTCCACCGAGACACACATTGTGAAAAACACTATACATCTTTACCGAACACTGGTCGGGAACACACACTTAGAAAAAAACACCAGGGTTGACTTCACTCCGTCAACGCCAGAACCCGACTGCTTTCGGTCACCCAATCTCCCGCCTAAACAGTTACGGGACGTCGCTGTTCGACGCAACTCAGTCCCTTCACGGTTAAGCCGTGAGAACTATTTACTGTTCTACAATACAGAACAGCGCTGACGACGCTATCTGACTTCTGACTTCTATCATATATTTGTTAACCCAATTCACCGCTAATCAAGTCTACAAGTAATGTAACCCTTAATTTACTCTGTCCAACCCGTATACAAAGAATCACTTCCCTTTTTGACCTTAACAATCTAATACACATTTGGGAAATGCGAGTAGTTGGGTTTGATATATCAAGTGCCTGGAGACAATTTCTTATCTTAGTATCTTCTGGTTTCCAGGCTGAATTATATTCACATCACCAGCTTCTACTGCCAAGTCAGGATTCTGCTCTTGAAATATAACAAGGAGGCACACAGTCGATACTGCCTCACTTCTTTAGGTGCAGAAGTATATACAGATCTAGGTTGACCTGGGCTCAATTAGAGTCATAGATGAAACCATCGAACGATATAAATGCGTCCTACTCAACCTCTGATATACTCACTCTTTTCCTAACTACTAAACATTGTAAATCATATTCAGACTCAGCATGGTAACTAAACAATTAGTTAACGTTCTTAATTGGTTTGGTACCCCATTCATGGTCAAATAAACTTCAAACTATATTTTGACACTTTCCTTGAAAAAGGAAACATTTTAAGTTAATAATATCAAGTCATGTACAATCACGGTGACTTGCTGAAGACGACGGCCAGTGGTTTTCCTGGTCTTATGTCATAATACTGTACAACAATTTCCCCATTAATATTTAATTTTACTTTCTCCCAAAGTGTCAGAAAGCATGTCTGGCTTTTCTACAACCTGTTAATATATTTCCTAACAACTCTGTGAAACAACACAAAGATTTATGTTGACTTCCCTCTAGATAAACTTGTACCCACATAATTTTCATACATATTCAATAATACATAATAATAATAATAATATAAATGTTTTCTTTCTTACCGCATCAGAGAAATATTAACACTAATAAGTCTGATTTGCGATAAATATGGTCAAATCCAGATCGCTTGCTGGTGCAGATCAGCAAAACAAGATCGTACTAATATCTTGTCTTCACACAACTTTAGTGTAATACAAATTTTCTCAAGTGGCGTCTAACACTACCTTCGAACTAGTTTTATTCCTCCGTTAGTATATTAGACTCCAGCCAATCAGGGACTGTTAAGCTTTTAGCGTCCTTTTTTCAAAACTAAACTCAAATTTCAAATCTTGGACTACCCTACCCTTTCCCACTATCTGTCAAGCTGAGAAAGAAGTTTTCTGTTAGTCCATCTGTCTTCTGTCAATATCTCCTTTATTTATTGAGTGTTTCACATTCTGATAAATAATTATTGATCCCGTTGCTGTCTGTCAGTCAGTGCTTATATTTTTATCAGTTTATTTAGTATATTTACTATTATAGTTTTTCTTCTTCAATTCTTTAAATAAAATATTTTCCTATCTACGGTAAGATACATTAACACTTTACTCTTTTATTACCCTATTAATGTCATTGTATTCGTCGCTGTCTTTTATTTTAGCATATAAGAAAATTATCTAAGTTTTTCTTCCATCTAACCTTCTATGCTTTGCTTTTGGTTCAAATTCAAATTTCTGTAAACAACGAACTAGTGTCACGACCACCTATGCTCCTATTCATTCCCCTCTCGTACTATATTTTTTGCAAAAATGTCCACGTTAAATCGTAATTGTTTCCTCTATCTGTTGTTCTCATTCAGAACGAAACAGCGCTTGTGTAGTACGTCACACAATTCGACAACGAGTTTTCCGTATGTTACCTTATAGTTACTTTTTAGCCCGAAATACACTGGTGTGTGTGTGTTTATATATTCTGGCGTGTCCAACAGCGCGGATATAGGCATAGAACTGCGTATCGAGCGAAGAGGGGTTTTGCAAGGCGGCGTTACTATTGGCGTTAATTCTTACTGCAGTTTCGTTCTACTCTTCTGGAAAATGTCCGTATTGCTACTATTAGTGGCGTTAAAGTTAAAATCTTACGTTAATTCAGAACGGCAGTTTGGTGTCGCAGTTCTGGCACACGTTAATTGTAAGTCTCAAGGACGAAACTAGGAAAGCGTGTAAGATTTGACGGCGGGATCATTTTCTAAGCATTACTACTGTATAAAATTCAGCGCTCTACTCGCGTAGAGGACGACGATAGGCAAACACACGCGAGCGGGTTTATTTATTTTCATAGGAGTAAAATCTTACTGAATTTAGCGATTGTTTCACAGATTTCGCTACACACCTCCCTTCCTAAGACATGCATTCATTGCAGGTTATAATCTGTGAGACAACTTAGCGCAAATGAAATCCTATTTCCTAGGAGTTTTTCTGATATTCTTCATAAGGATGCCTACTCAAAAAGTCTGCTCCCACATTTTCCGAGGCCGGTATGTATTCGACTGTAAATAAATAAGGTTGGATAAGTAATGACCACTTTAATAGACGAGCAATTTCATGCTTGGCCTGTGATGAGAACACGAGGGGCTGATGGTCAGTTTGGACCACAAATGTTCTACCATAGAGATAGATCTGGAACTTTTTTATAGCCCAGATTTGAGCTAAACATTCTTTTTCACTTGTTGAATAGTTTTGCTCCGCCTTATTCAACTTGCGGCTAGCATAAGCAACTGGGTTTAATTCCCCATCAAGTGAAGTGGACCTTTGCAACAATGTGGCCCCTAATCCGACGTTGCTAGTATCCGTTCTCACAACAAATTTTAGACTCAAATCAGGCAATTTCAAAATCGGCTTGCTGGTGCGTTTCTCTTTTAACTCCTGGTATGCTAATTCACACTGTGCTGACAAAATAATCTTATCAGGTTGTCCCTTACGAGTTACATCTGTCAGAGAAGCACATATAGAGTTAAAGTTCTTTATGTATTTCTGATAAAACCCACACAAAGATACGAAAGATCTCACATCATTTTTTTTTTGTTTTTGGCCTCGCTGCTCTCTGCAATTTCTCCAAGTTCTTGGGGTCAGGGGTCATGCTTCCCTGATATACTGTGTGTCCCAAGATTTCCAGCTCTTTACAACCCACACAACATTTGGTTGGTCTAGCAGTCAAATTTGCTTCTCTGAGCCTATCGAATAGCATATTCAGAGAGTTAATGTGTTCTTCGAATGTTTCAGTAGCAATAAGAATGTCATCCATGAAATTCGTTATACATGGATTATTCAGTGTATCAAACAATTTTCGCATCATCCTGGAAAACACACTCGGGGCATTTTTCAACCCAAACGGCAACATGGTGAACTCATAATGGCCTTCCGAGGTGCTACAGGCTAAATAAGGTAGAACCTCAGGCTTTACTAGAATTTGATAAAAGCATTTGCTAAGATCTACCTTAGAAAATTATTTTGCCTTGTTCAGCCTGGCAAAAAGCTGATTTGTATCAGGTAATGGATCCACCTGACTTTCTGTGACAGCATTCAGTTTCCTGTAATCTATACACAGACGATGATCTCCAGAGGGTTTCCTTAGCAAAACCACACTAGAGCTATAAGGAGATTCACTGTGAGAAATAATTCCTTTCTTCAACAAATAATCGATCTCCTCTTTCAAAGCTTTTTCCTTAGCGAAAGGAATTGTATAGGCTCTCATACAGATGGGTGTTGGGTCTACTAACTTCATATCATATTCTAACAGATTTGTGTGCCCCGGCTTATCCGTTAACACGTCTGTATGTTCAATCAGAACCTTTTGAACCTGCTCTCTCTGAGCTTTAGTCAGATGCTTACTGATTTTTACTTGTGCCTGTGTTTCACATGGTTTTAGTGGGTACTCGTGAGAGTCGAGTGGTTCATGTTTCATCTCCGTTGCTATTGACAAGGTCATTAGATGTGTCTCCTCCTGGATTTCTCTGTCCATGTACTTCTTTAAGAGGTTCACATGATAAATTTTCTCTTTCCCCTTTTTGTCGATTTTATAATTAGTTCTAGACACCTTCTCCAGAACCATATATGGACCTTGCCATCCAATTTGCAACTTGTTACTGCTGCCGGGTAGTAGAAGGAGCACCTTCTCTCCCACAGCTAATTCTCTATCCTTCGCTTTCTTGTTAAAATAAGCAGCATGTTTTTTCCTGGCTTGTCTGAGATTATCATTTGCAAGTTTCCAGCCAGTTTTGAGACGAGTGGTCAGCTCGTTCACATACTGATACGATGAGGTAACAGTCTCTTCTGCCTTCTCATCTGTCCACGTCCTTAACAAGGTTACATATGGACCTTGAATTTTGCTGACTTATTTTTCATGGCACCGGTAATGTCCGTTATATTGGAAGCCTTATGGTGAGGACGTTTCTTCCTTTTATCATCACTCACAAATCGTCAACTACCAATTTGTTTCATGGGGTTTTCTCCCCACTTTAAATTTCTTGTGAGAGATCTTCTCTCTCTTTTATCTTCCTCCAGTTCACATAATTCCGACCGAGGGATTGTCAGCTTATTCTGGGGTAGAATCACTCTTTGTACTCGCCACATAGTGGCCATTCTAACCAATTCAATTGAAGACTGTGTGTGAAAAGGGGGTTTCCATTCCACTATGTCTACTTTATTATATTTATTTTTATTTTCAGGCCTAGGTTTGCCCCGTGGCGTTTCTAGGTCCTGATTATTTTCCCCACTTGTGGGTGTTCCCTCATGAAATATGCCGCAGTCTTCTACAAAATTTTCAATGTCAATCATTACATCTGGCCAATAATATTTTTGAGAAACCTTTTGGCAGATGGTACCTACTTTCTCGTGGTTCCCATCTTTTCCAACATGTAAACTCCTTATTACGTCTGCCCTAAACATCTTGGGAAGTACCAGTTGTCCGTGACCATTTGAACGAGTCCCGGTCTTCTTATATAAGAGTTTATTCTTCATATAGTAATCTCCTTTGTTTGGAGGTGTATGGCATTAAGGCAATTTTTTAAAACATGGCTTGAGGGATCTATCCTCCGCCTGTGCCTTCCTCATCTCCTCTGGATGAGTATTTATAGGTTCATCTTCCTCCTTCTTAGACTGTGACCTGGGCTGCACTGTTGCCATGATCACAGGTTTCTTGGGATTCCCCAAGAAGACATACCTACACCCCAATATTAGAGGGTAGATTGGTTCATTTATCACTGCTGCTCTAATCACTCCTTCCACATAGCGAGTTTTTACACTTATACGAGCAATGGGAAGTGTCATGTTTGCTACGTCCTTGGTTGCGGCTTGAATCTCACTGTTTCTGTGGTGTATTGATCTGCTCGCACCAGGTGAGAGCTCACGACTGAGTCATAATCTAAACCTTTATCATAAAGGCACTTAATGGTGACCCAATTACATACAACATCTTCACAAACTGGGATGTGATAAGATTCCTGCTGTCCAGTAGGTTTCACCTTTAATCCCTTGTTCCCATTTTTTATTGCAGCGAAGGAAGAAGTTTTCTTAGTACACACTTTAGTGTCATGAGTGGTCCTCTTGCACCATTTACACCATTTATTTCCCTGAGGGAAAGGTTTTCTTTCACTGAATTGCGGGTTTCTATCGCGTTGGTCAAAACTTGGCTTATCATAATAGGCTTTACCTTTATTCAACGTGTCCCTATGTTCAAATTTAGGTTGGTTTTGGTTTTGTGGGACTTTATTATGGTCTATAGGCTTGTTCTTTATGCCTGCCATCTCAGAATGGGCTGCCTGATATCTTTCAGCCACATTTAAGATCTCCCTCAGTCTCTCAGCACCCTGTTCCGTGAGAAATTTTCTCAGGTCTGGAGCCATGGACTCTCTTAACTGCTCAGTCATAATCATTTCCCTTAAATCTTGGGATTTCCCCAGAGCAGTCCATTTCTCCAGGTATGTCTCCAGGCGTGCAGAGAACTGGTGGTAAGTCTCCCCAGTCAGCAGTTTGGCATTTCTAAAATTTTTTATATAAAATTTACTGTTCTTCTCATACCTAACTAGAAGAGCTTGCTTAAGAATGTCATAGTCGTCTTGGTCATCTTTGCTCAGCTTGGCAAATACCTCATAAGAGGTTCCCCTAAGCCCCTGGACACTTTCATACTCCATCTTTATTTCTCTAACCCGTATATGGTAGCTAGTCTTTCAAAGCGGCTTAAAAATGATTCAATATCATCATCTTTCTCCACAAATCGGTCTAAATGAAGCCCTATGGCTGAGGTTGAGGCCCCCTGGCTTGCAGCAGAGTCGGAGGTGGAAGGGCTATTTCCATTTTCAGGAGCATGGCCTTGCAACTCTAACTCCCTTAGTCGTAGCTCATGTTCCCTTTGGAGTCTGTTATCTTCAGCCTCCCGTTCTGCAGCCATCTCTTGTTTTCCCTTTCAGCCTCAAGTTTCTTCTCCTCCCTTTCAGCCTCAATTTCTTCTCCTCCCTTTCAGCCGCAAGTTTCTTCTCCTCCAACTGCAGCCTCTTGATCTCAGCTTCCCTCTCAGCCTCTAACTTCTTAGTCTCTCTAGCATCTTCTAATAAAATTCTTTTCTCCTCCGCTAATCTATCAGCCTCTAACTTTCTTTCTTCAGCTAGCCTATTATCTTCTCGGGCAATAAACTTATCACACTCTTCTGTTACATAGGCAATCAGACCTCTACCTTCCATCCCCTTGTCCTTTGCAGCCTGCACTGCAGCAGATCTGAATTTGGCTAAGTCTGCCATCTTATTGTTAACAATATACAATGTTATCAAATTAGTTTAAAATAGTTAACCAACCTCTAACTAAACACAAAACACTGGGCACTGATACCTTAAACCAACTCTCCAATTATTTTTAATTTATATTTTTACAAATACCGGACAGGACCCCAATATATGTGGTGGATTTTGATGTTAATTGGTAAAATGTGAATTTATGCAGATGTGAGGTCAAGCTGTGAAGGCCCATGAGTCTAATAGATTATAGGGTTTGTGTTCTCAGAGAACATTTTTGCTACCACCCTACGACCTCAACCTGCGACGTATTTTATTCTTAGTATAATAATGGTGTATGTCTGTTATCTGGCTAGTGTCTAGGGTAATGTGAAATGTGCTTTAATAAAATGACAACAAATACACCTAAGAACTCTATGAAAAGTAATTAACAACACCCAGAGTTAAGTTTAAAATGTGAAATCTTTTTTACAATTTATTGTTCCAGTATCACAATTTTGTGTATACTGGAATATTGAAACTCAAAATGATAATTCAAAGTATTTACATAAAATTGATTCAATTTATAACTGTATATATTATTATTCACAACTTTAATTAAATATGTCAATCTGGAACAGTGTCAATGTACTCTTGCTCCTATGAATGGGTAATGATTGAAAGAACGTCTGTCTTCATCATAATCTGAATGATCTAATACACATTTGGGAAATGAGAGTAGTTGGGTTTGATATATCAAGTGCCTGGAGACAATTTCTTATCTTAGTATCTTCTGGTTTCCAGGCTGAATTATATTCGCATCACCAGCTTCTACTGCCAAGTCAGGATTCTGCTCTTGAAATATAACAAGGAGGCACACAGTCGATACTACCTCATTTGTTTAGGTGCAGAAGTATATAACTGATCTAGGTTGACCTGGCTCTCTTAGAGTCATAGATGAAACCCTGGAACGATAAAAATGCGTCCTACTCAACCTCTGATATACTCTCTCTTTCCCTAACTACTAAACATTGTAAATCATATTCAGACTCAGCATGGTAACTAAACAATTAGTTAACGTTCTTAATTGGTTTGTTACCCCATTCATGGTCAAATAAACTTCAAACTATAGTTTGACACATTCCTTGACAAAGGAAACATTTTAAGTTAATAATATCAAGTCATGTACAATCACGGTGACTTGCTGAAGACGACGGCCAGTGGTTTTCTGGTCTTATGTCATAATACTGTACAACAATTTCCCCATTAATATTTAATTTTACTTTCTCCCAAAGTGTCAGAAAGCATCTCTGGCTTTTCTACAACCTGTTAATATATTTCCTAACAACTCTGTAAAACAACACAAAGTTTGATGTTGAGTTCCCTCTAGATAAACTTCTACCCACATTTTTCATACATATTCAATAATACGTACATAATAATAATAATGATATAAATGTTTTCTTTCTTGCCGCATCAGAAAAATATTAACACTAATAAGTTTGATTTGCGATAAATATGGTCAAATCCAGATCGCTTGCTAGTGCAGATCAGCAAAACAAGATCGTACTAATATCTTGTCTTCACACAACGTTAGTGTAATACAAATTTTCTCAAGTGGTGTCTAACACTACCTTCGAACTAGTTTTATTCCTCCGTTAGTATATTAGACTCCAGCCAATCAGAGACTGTTGGGCTTCTAGCGTCCTTTTTTCAAAACTGAACTCAAATTTCAAATCTTGGACTACCCTACCCTTTCCCACTATCTGTCAAGCTGAGAAAGAAGTAGTCTTTTAGTCCATCTGTCTTCTGTCAATATCTCCTTTATTTATTGAGTGTTTCACATTCTGATAAATAATTATTGATCCCTTTGCTGTCTGTCACAGAGTGCTTATATTTTTATACGTTTATTTAGTATATTTACTATTATCGTTTTTCTTCTTCAATTCTTCAAATACCATATTTTCCTATCTACGGTAAGGAACATTAACACTTTACTCTTTTATTACCCTATTAATGTCATTGTATTCGTCACTGTCTTTTATTTTAGCATATAAGAAAATTATCTAAGTTTTCTTCCATCTAGCCTTCTATGCTTTGCTCTTGGTTCAAATTCAAATTTCAGTAAACAACGAACTAGTGACACGACCACCTATGCTCCTATTCATTCCCCTCTCGTACTATATTTTTTCTACAAATGTCCACGTTAAATCGTAATTTTTTTCTTTATCTGTCGTTCTCATTCAGAACGAAACAGCGCTTTTGTAGTACGTCACACAATTCGACAACGAGTTTTCCGTATGTTAACTTATAGTTACTTTTTAGCCCGAAATACACTGGTGTTTGTGTGTTTATATATTCTGGCGTGTCCAACAGCGTGGATATAGGCATAGAACCGCGTGTCGAGCGAAGAGGGTTTTTGCAAGGCGGCGTTACTATTTGCGTTAATTCTTCCTGCAGTTTCGTTCTACACTTCTGGAAAATGTCCTAATTGCTTTTATTAGTGGCGTTAAAGTTAAAATCTTACGTTAATTCAGAACGGTAGTTTGGTGTCGCAGTTCTGGCACATGTTAATTGTAAGTCTCAAGGACGAAACTAGGAAAGCGTGTAAGATTTGACTGCGGGATCATTTTCTAAGCATTACTACTGTATAAAATTCAGCGCTCTACTCGCGTAGAGGACGACGATAGGCAAACACACGCGGGCGGGTTTATTTATTTTCAAAGGAGTAAAATCTTACTGAATTTAGCGATTGTTTCACAGATTTCGCTACAGTTTTTAAAGCTTAACAATTTTAAAACGTAATTGTTTTCAATAATTTTTTTAATGAAAGAAGGCAACTACAAAAATCTTTACAGCTATTAAAGAATATTTCTGTTATGTATGATTATTATAGAAATAAGTACTTATATTTAATAATAAATAAACAATTATACACTGGGCTCATGCCCAGGCCAGTAAATATGTATAATGCCTGTTTCCCTTAACGGTTCATTATCAAACTGAGCTGAAAATGTATTTTTGACCGGCACGTAGTGCTGCCTAAACTAAAGTTGTGTGTACATGTTCAAGACTACTAGTGAGATCGACAATGACTTTACCATCCCCTCCACCAAACGATATTAAATGACGTGGTAAGAGGAGCTTTTATTACATTGAGACTGGTATGGAAATTAAAAGTCAGTGAGTCGAACACAAAAATAATCTTCAACTGACATATTAAGTCGCAGTGTATGGCTCTGAAACATAGAGAACAAAATAAACGTAAAAAAAAGCAGTGGTTGAACCTGTTTTAAACGTACGTTGAAATCTCTTTGAAAAACTGACGACTGATAAGTCGCCAAATTTCGCTTCTATTGCGTCGCGTTACAGACTACATAAATCCTAACGCTCAATCCCTAACCATTATCCTGGTCATGTTTTTTTTAAATGTTGTTGAACAAAATGTCAGTTCTATCAACACTCTTCAACTCTCCAACGACCATAGCCCGTCAACAAACAAAATGTCAGTTCTATCAACACTCTTCAACTCTCCAACGACCATAGCCCGTCAACAAACAAAATGTCAGTTCTATCAACACTCTTCAACTCTCCAACGACCATAGCCCGTCAACAAACAAAATGTCAGTTCTATCAAGACTCTTTAACTC
Organism: Oreohelix idahoensis; assembly: GCA_024509875.1. Classification (NCBI taxonomy): domain Eukaryota; kingdom Metazoa; phylum Mollusca; class Gastropoda; order Stylommatophora; family Oreohelicidae; genus Oreohelix; species Oreohelix idahoensis. Next base: position 77,140 of record JAMPIV010016760.1, read on the forward strand.
TCCAACGACCATAGCCCTCAACAAACATAATGTCAGTTCTATCAACACTCTTCAACTCTCCAACGAGCATAGCCTGTCAACAAACAAAATGTCAGTTCTATCAACACTCTTCAACTCTCCAACGACCATAGCCCGTCAACAAACAAAATGTCAGTTCTATCAACACTCTTCAACTCTCCAACGACCATAGCCCGTCAACAAACAAAATGAAAGTTCTATCAACACTCTTCAACTCTCCAACGACCATAGCCCGTCAACAAACAAAATGTCAGTTCTATCAATACTCTTCAACTCTCCAACGACAATAGCCCGTCAACAAACAAATACCAAGTCCTCCTGTCACGTGACATCCGCTCAAGGTTTTCCACATCTACTTTATCTTTGTTGATCTGTCACCAGTTCTCTTCTCCATTAGTTCTTAGGTCTACTTCTACTTCTCTGACCTTGGGGATTCAAGAACAAGGACTGTACGGTTATAATGTCAACGTGTTCAGCCAGTGGGTGGCCAGTCTCTCGCCAATGTCTTCTTCCCATTCCTTGTTACACTGTCTCTTGATTGGTTCTTGTCATCAGTTCCACATTGGTGACCTTGTCGTACCATTTCAATCCTACTACTCTACTCAAGTATCCTATTATGTTAATTCATCACAACTAATTAGGTGTTATTTAATAGACAAATATTCCTATCCAGGTTTTATGTGCAGCATGATGAATGTACCAACATTGAGCTTCAGTAAGTAAGATGCACGCATGATTCCTCTTATTGCTTGGACGTATTCAAGTTGTTGTTTTTTTTCTAAAGGATCAGGTAGCCGGACCAATGTTCGACCTTCTTCAGTCGCCTTCTGCAGGATACATTGTTACTATTCTGTCGGGTCCCCGTATCACACTAGAGTGTATGGGTGTTGCAGAGGAAATTCGTTACAAGCAGTTCTGTTAGTGGTTTCTGTTATTGTTGATTGTTTGTGGTGGGTGTTATGGTGTAATACCACTGAAAAGGTCGATGTCAGTAATGTCGGGCTTACTGTAGTGTCCGACAGTTGTATAATATATATATATATATATATATATATATATATATATATATATATATATATATATATATATATATTAATATATAATAAATCGAAAGGAGCACCAGGAAAATAAGCAGCTGAGGGCTGTCACCTCAGGGGCGCATTCCCATAGTCAGTTATGACTGAAGGGGCTATTATATATATATAATATATATATATATATATAATATATATATATATATATATATATAAATATATATATATATATATATATAAATATATATATATATATGCGAATGTCGTGAGCTCCTTAAGTTTGTTTATAATCTATAATCACCCACACAACAGTAACGTTAGGTCAGGAAATCGACCAACGGGTAAAACGAATAAGGTTTTTCCAACGTATACACCGTTTATTGATCACAGCAACATTGACATCACGAACAGTACATTGTCACAAGTTATAATGGCAAAACAGATGCCAACAATCCATAATGAATCTGATCGCATGAACAGCGAATCGATGAACAGTCAATCGTTGCAAAAGTTACGATGCAAACATTTGCTAATAATCCATAAAGACCCTGATCGCATGAACAGCGAATCAAGGGACAGTCAATCGTTGAAAAGTTACAATGGCAAACATGTGCTAATAATCCATAATGAGTCTGATCGCAAGAACAGCGAATCAAGGAACAGTCAATCGTGAAAAGTTACAATGGCAAAACATGTGCTAATAATCCATAATGACTCTGATCGCATCAACAACGAATCGATGAACAGTCAATCGTTGCAAAAGTTACAATGGCAAACATGTGCTAATAATCCATTATGAATCTGATCGCATAAACAGCGATACATCATACATTGTAATAGCTGAAAATCCATGGCATTTGAATAGTATATATATATATATATATATATATATATATATATATATATATATATATATATATATATATATATATATATATATATATATATATATATATCGACCAGACCCGTTACACGGACTTCGAGCTCTGAACAACGGCTGGAGTTTCCATGTGCCTGTGGTAGGGAATTCTCTACTCAGAGAGGAATGAAAATCCACAGAACGAAAAAGGGGTGTGGGAGGTCATCAGGGGGAGATCAACAGCGCTCTGTCTCGACGGATAAGACGTTAGAAGAACGCAGCCAGGAGTCAATCCACAGTGCTGAGTACATTCAAGTTGATCTGCCTGATGATGATCTCACACACTTCTTAGACGGGAAGAGAGATGCAATCAAGTTTCCACCCGCCAGTGCAAAAGGGCTTTGGGAACAGCTGGACGAAGCCTTGGCAAAAGAGTTGGATAACAACCTGAAGCAGATAACTTTGGAGAAGAAGCTGGAAATCTTCGGCGACATAATATATCTGCACTGTCGCAAAGTGTTCGGAGTGAGGGAGGCAAGGGAAAGTAACCCACCACGAAAAAGCAGAAGACAAATTAAAATAGAAGAAATCAGAAAACAGAAGAAGCATGCCCGAAAACTGTTCAAAAACGCAGTTGCCGCAGAGAAGGAAGGGTTACGACAGGTTTGGGAGCACCTGAAAGGCCAACATAATGCCCTTTGTAGAGCAGAAAGGTTGTGCAGGAAGAAAAGGAAGACTCGAATGGATAGGGAAAGATTCTTCAGGGAGCCCTTCAAGTTTGCCAAAGAACTGTTTGAGCAGCCACGGTCGGGTACGCTAAACATCAGGAAAGAAGACCTGGAAGAACACCTTGGAATGACATATTCAGATGGTCGCAAAGATGAGCCGCTCAGCAGCATGGCAGGCCTTAAATGGCCGAGTAAGCCAGGAGCTGAATTTAACACCAAGCCCCCAACGGTGCAAGAGGTAGAAAGCATTGTCCAGAAAGCTCGATGCAAGTCAGCTCCAGGTCCTAATGGTGTTCCATATGTGGTGTATAAGAGATGCCCTGAGGTGCTCAAACGACTGCTTCGTTTACTGAAGAGTGCGTGGAAAACCCAGCTTGTAAGCAAGGAATGGAGAAAGGCGAACGGAGTCTACATCCCGAAGGAGCAAAATTCCACAGACATCAGTCAGTTCAGGCCAATCTCACTACTCAATGTGGAAGGGAAGATATTCTTCTCAGTGATGGCGAAAAGACTCACTACATACCTCCTGGCAAATGGGTACATTGACACTACCATTCAGAAAGGAGGTATCCCAGGTACACCAGGATGTCTAGAGCATGCCACAATGATATGGGAAGCAATCCAAAAGGCAAAGTCTGACAGAACAAACCTCCATGTAATCTGGTTGGATTTAGCGAATGCTTATGGATCCGTTCCACACCAGATGTTGTGGCAGGCCCTAGAAATGTATCATGTTCCACAAGAGATTGCAGCAATGCTGAAGCTGTATTTCGCAGGGTTTGCTGTCAGATTTTCAACCAGAGAGTACACAACGAAGTGGATTGGCCTTGAAGTTGGAATTGCGATGGGATGTACCATCTCTCCGATACTATTCGTGATGGCTATGCAGGTAATCCTCAATGCGGCTGAAGGAATGGCTATAGGTCCAAAGCTCGGTGGAATGTGTCTCATGCCACCGCTCAAAGCATTCATGGATGACACAACAATTCTGACATCAGATGAACATCAGGCCCGGAGGATGTTAGCACGCCTGGATGAACTAGTCAGCTGGTGCAGAATGAGCTTCAAACCCAAGAAGTCGAGAAGCCTATCAGTCAGGAAAGGGAAGATAGCAGAGGTCATATTCACGGTTTCCAACCAAAGAATCCCTACTGTCATTGAGGAACCTGTTAAAAGTCTTGGCAGGGTGTACGATGCCTCATTAAAAGACTCAAAGGCAGTGCAACAGACAATAGAAATGGCAGACAGAGGGCTACAGATCATAGACCAAAGCAGACTCCTGGGGAAGTTCAAACTGTGGTGCCTCCAGTTCATGTTGATACCAAAGTTGCTGTGGCCACTGCTTATATATGAAATAAGCACAAGTACAGTGGAAGCCATAGAGCAGAAGGTCAACAAGTTCATGAGAAAATGGCTAGGAGTACCACCAGGTCTGTCAGATGTAGCACTGTACTGCAAAAAGTCAAAACTTCTGCTTCCTTTCAAGTCAGTTGTTGAAGAGTACAAAGTTGGAAAGGCAAGGCTTGCAATGATGCTACGCGAGTCAGCTGATGACGTGGTTAAGTCCATTCAGCCCACACTGAAAACGGGAAGGAAGTGGAAAGTGGAAGAAGCTGTTGATGCTGCCCAAGAGTCACTCAAACTGAGGGAGGTAATCGGATACACACAAACGAATAGACGGGGATTTGGTCATGGAGACATCCGCTGGTGGTCCAAGGCATCAAGCAGGGAGCGCAGAGACATGGTAGTTCAGGAGATACGAGAAGCTGAGAATGATAAGAGGTTGCAAAAAGCAGTGCAGCAGGTCCAACAAGGCCAATGGACTACATGGGAAGGAGCCCTGCAGAGGTCCTTGACATGGAATGATATATGGCATATGGCACCTCTTAGGCTCAGCTTCGTTGTCAGATCACTGTATGACCTGCTGCCATCGGCCACCAACCTTGTGAAATGGGGAAAGTCGGATGATGAGCAGTGCCCCCTGTGCCAGGGGAGGCAGACACTTGAACACGTGCTCTCAGCGTGTAAGGTGTCATTAGGGCAAGGGCGATACACTTGGCGCCATAACAAAGTGCTAAATGAGCTTGCTGCGACAATAGATCTGGCAAGAATGAAGGCGAATAGCAAAGTCCGGCCAGACACCGCAAACACATACTTTCTGAGGGCAGGAAAGTCAGCACACCCCAAACCGAATAAACCTGGTAGCAGTTTACCATCTCTTCTTGATTGTGCAAATGATTGGGAGATGGCGGTAGACCTACCTGGACGAGGGGCATATCCAGAGAGTATCCGAAAATCGCGGAGACGGCCGGATATAGTGCTTCATTCTGCAGCAACGCTTCAGGTCATACTGATTGAACTGACCGTGCCATTTGAATCCAGATTAGATGAGCAACATTCGTTCAAAGCGGCCAAGTATAGTGATCTGGCCGCGGATCTGAGACACGATGGGTTCACTGCAAGGGTCATGGCTGTTGAAGTGGGCGCAAGAGGGCTTGTGGCTGCATCAGTGTATGATCTATTGAAACTGTTGGGGCTGAGGGGACAGTCGAGAACAAGGGCCCTGAAGAGGCTTAGTGAAACTGCCGAAAAGGCATCAGGCTGGCTGTGGAACAACCGCAATGGGGAATGGAGATCGTAACAATAAACGCTGCGGTACAGAAAACACCAGGAATTTTTCTAAGTCCACAATACGCTGAGGTTTGTGGTGGACTAGTGAACGGGCTGCGACTCAGGGGCGACAAGCGGTGTATACTATAAGGGGTGTCAGTATCAATAGTCCAGTGGGGAACGCGCAGTGGCGACTCGTTGACTTCGCGCTGGTGTCTCAGTGTGTGCGACGGAACGAACGGAATAATTTGTCTTCTCTTTGTTACTTTCACAATTGCCTCCACGGCTGGCGGAGTTGTGGAATTAAAATTGCTGCCATAAGTGAAATGGGTTCATTTTCGATGCAAGACAACAGGAAGCTGAGACGCTTGGGAGTCATGACCCAAGTGGGCCCGCCCCCCTTAGAGTGTAAAGGAGTATATAGGGCCGAAATACTTGTCGGACGGGGGGACTTCTTCTGATGATCAGATTGCTTCCTGTTGTATCGCTCTGTAAAGAGTTTCCTATCATATATATATATATATATATATATATATATATATATATATATATATATATATATATATATATATATGTATGTATGTATGTATGTATGCATGCATGCATGCATGCATGTATGCATGCATGCATACATACATACATACATACATACATACATACATACATACATACATACATACATACATACATACATACATACATACATACATACATACATACATACATACATACATACATACATACATACATACATACATACATACATACATACATACATACATACATACATACATACATACATACATACATACATACATACATACATACATACATACATACATACATACATACATACATACATACATACATACATACATACATACATACAACATACATACATACATACATACATACATACATACATACATACATACATACATACATACATACATACATACATACATACATACATACATACATACATACATACATACATACATACATACATACATACATACATACATACATACATACATACATACATACATACATACATACATACATACATACATACATACATATATATATATATAAATAAATAAATACATAAATAAATAAATAAATATATATATATATATATATATATATATATATATCGAATCCTTGACATATGGATGCGAGTCGTGGGCAATGACTACAACCCACAAAAGCCAGATCCAAACCTCAGAAATGAGGTATCTGAGGAAAGTGGTTGAAGTAACAAGAAGAGACATGGTCCGCAACCAGACGATCCGTCAAGGCCTAAAATCCCATCCGCTGCAGACCCAAATAGAACAGTCCCAACTAAGATGGTTTGGCCATGTCTGCAGAATGGGAGAAGATCGGCTACCACGACAAGCATGGGAAACAAAGAGCCAGGGATTTAGACCTCCAGGACGACCCAGAGTCCGCTGGGAGGACAACATTAGACAATCTTTGAAGGACCGAGGACTAGAATGGAACCAGGCCAGGAAGAAGACAGCTGATAGAATGGTCTGGCGCTCTCTCTTCCAAACCTCTACACCTCACGGTAGAAGGGGAACGACTAAGTAAGTAAGTAAGTATTTCGAATCCCCCCCCCCCCCCCCCCCCCCCCCCCCCTAAAAACACTCTGGACACACTAGCGTGACTTTAAAAACCGTCTCGAAGCTCTGTCAGATACCTAACGACCGAGATTATTGTTTCTCAATACAACTCAGTACATCTTCACTCAAGCGCGGCTCACAGCTTCAGATGTGCGCTCAGCTCACCCGTATATCTGCTCCAACTACTCAGAACTATTGAACACTTTCTTTATGTTTGAAATAAACTAACACATACTCAGTTGAGCAATGTTCAAGCACCCAAATTAAAAATCATCTCATAACTTTAAACGTGCTTACTAGCGTGTCTATAAAAAATCAGACCCGTAAATAAAAATCCCAAACACTTAACTCCCACTCAAAAACATGACTTAACAATGGGGTACCATGTTTTCATAAACTGGCGCGTAAAGGGTATTATATTTTTATAACGGAGCGTATGAGGTGCAATGATTCTATAAGTCGGAGTGTATTGAGTATACTATTTCCAAACTCTTTAGAGTATGGGGTAAATTAATATTAGACAAACATAAAGGTATGTTTTCAGGCACTCGTAAGAAATAAAGAAGTAGAACACTTGGACAACAGAAAAACAACAGACGTGAGTGGCTTACCCAGGGTTCGAACCCCGTACCTTCCGTACGACAACTCCGCCTAGCTACCAAGCGAATCACACTGACCCCACGGCCAGCTAGGCATCCCCAAAAAAAGATGCTTTACTGGCTATTTATCAGTAAGAAACACAAGATAACACCGGAAGTATACAGTGGGCAACTCAGCCCCTTAATGACGCAATCACTTCTGTTGTTCCTCTATTAACAGTATGTGTCAGTCCAAACAAGACAAAGACCTTGATACTGGGTCCAGTAAATAGTAGAAGACTAAAGGACAATAGTATAGAAAAGTGGGTACGTTTCTGGTATTGTATGAACATAAATAACACATAAGGAAGGGAAACCCGAGGCCTGTAAACAGTAAATTAATATTAGACAAACATAAAGGTATGTTTTCAGGCACTCGTAAGAAATAAAGAAGTAGAACACTTGGACAACAGAAAAACAACAGACGTGAGTGGCTTACCCAGGGTTCGAACCCCGTACCTTCCGTACGACAACTCCGCCTAGCTATCAAGCGAATCACACTGACCCCACGGCCAGCTAAGCATCCCCAAAAAAAGATGCTTTACTGGCTATTTATCAGTAAGAAACACAAGATAACACCGGAAGTATACAGTGGGCAACTCAGCCCCTTAATGACGCAATCACTTCTGTTGTTCCTCTATTAACAGTATGTGTCAGTCCAAACAAGACAAAGACCTCGATACTGGGTCCAGTAAATAGTAGAAGACTAAAGTACAATAGTATAGAACAGTGGGTAGGTTTCTGGTATTGTATGAACATAAATAACACATAAGGAAGGGAAACCCGAGGCCTGTAAACAGTAAATTAATATTAGACAAACATAAAGATATGTTTTCAGGCACTCGTAAGAAATAAAGAAGTAGAACACTTGGACAACAGAAAAACAACAGACGTGAGTGGCTTACCCAGGGTTCGAACCCCGTACCTTCCGTACGACAACTCCGCCTAGCTATCAAGCGAATCACACTGACCCCACGGCCAGCTAAGCATCCCCAAAAAAAGATGCTTTACTGGCTATTTATCAGTAAGAAACACAAGATAACACCGGAAGTATACAGTGGGCAACTCAGCCCCTTAATGACGCAATCACTTCTGTTGTTCCTCTATTAACAGTATGTGTCAGTCCAAACAAGACAAAGACCTTGATACTGGGTCCAGTAAATAGTAGAAGACTAAAGGACAATAGTATAGAACAGTGGGTAGGTTTCTGGTATTGTATGAACATAAATAACACATAAGGAAGGGAAACCCGAGGCCTGTAAACAGTAAATTAATATTAGACAAACATAAAGGTATGTTTTCAGGCACTCGTAAGAAATAAAGAGGTAGAACACTTGGACAACAGAAAAACAACAGACGTGAGTGGCTTACCCAGGGTTCGAACCCCGTACCTTCCGTACGACAACTCCGCCTAGCTATCAAGCGAATCACACTGACCCCACGGCCAGCTAAGCATCCCCAAAAAAAGATGCTTTACTGGCTATTTATCAGTAAGAAACACAAGATAACACCGGAAGTATACAGTGGGCAACTCAGCCCCTTAATGACGCAATCACTTCTGTTGTTCCTCTATTAACAGTATGTGTCAGTCCAAACAAGACAAAGACCTTGATACTGGGTCCAGTAAATAGTAGAAGACTAAAGGACAATAGTATAGAACAGTGGGTAGGTTTCTGGTATTGTATGAACATAAATAACACATAAGGAAGGGAAACCCGAGGCCTGTAAACAGTAAATTAATATTAGACAAACATAAAGGTATGTTTTCAGGCACTCGTAAGAAATAAAGAAGTAGAACACTTGGACAACAGAAAAACAACAGACGTGAGTGGCTTACCCAGGATTCGAACCCCATACCTTCCGTACGACAACTCCGCCTAGCTATCAAGCGAATCACACTGACCCCACGGCCAGCTAAGCATCCCCAAAACAACAGAAGTGATTGCGTCATTAAGGGGCTGAGTTGCCCACTGTATACTTCCGGTGTTATCTTGTGTTTCTTACTGATAAATAGCCAGTAAAGCATCTTTTTTTGGGGATGCTTAGCTGGCCGTGGGGTCAGTGTGATTCGCTTGATAGCTAGGCGGAGTTGTCGTACGGAAGGTACGGGGTTCGAACCCTGGGTAAGCCACTCACGTCTGTTGTTTTTCTGTTGTCCAAGTGTTCTACTTCTTTATTTCTTACGAGTGCCTGAAAACATACCTTTATGTTTGTCTAATATTAATTTACTGTTTACAGGCCTCGGGTTTCCCTTCCTTATAGAGTATGGGGTACAATGTTTCTATAATTTGGAATGTATTGGCTACAATATTTCTATACTCAAATAGTATTGTGTATTATGGGGTTGTTGTTATTTAACTAGGGCTGCTGAGTCTCTCGCTCTTTAGCAGCCAATACCAAGTTGAAGACACCTAGGTATTATCTACACTGTAGATTCTGGGGCTTTTCTGCCATGCTGAAACGTGTTGAGTTTATGTCATGAGCTCCAGTTTCTATAGGTTGGCTTGCATTTAATGGATCGTCACATCTTGTCCCAAGCTAGGAATGTGAACTACGTGGCATTCTGTCATCCCCGCCACTCTGCTCCTCTCAGGTAGGACACGTTCCACTGATTGCATGTTCTCCCCATAATAAATGTATATATGACTGCTCGTTTTTCACTGTGTCAGCAATGGCAGGTTCTCAGTCTAAAAGTTGTCCACGTGATCTCTTCTTGACAAGGAGTAGTATGGTTCTACTGTATCAAACTCTGAAGATCCTTCTGTCTTTTTCTTTAGACTTACTATTTGTAGAAGTCGATGGTTTCTTCTTTGTAGACAGTATCAGTACGCAAAATGATATAAGTACACAAAAGTATGGGTCACAGTTCCATACATATAATCTCAACAGCATAGTCCTGGACATCAGCAACAATAGTACAAATACTTGCATCATTAGAATATGAAGTACAGTCATCCTTACGTACTGGTAACAACTGCATTCAATGTAAGTGCGGCATTCACCCCTCGCACATAAATCTCTATCTCTGATCTATAATCAATGTAAGTGCGGCATTCACTCCTCGCACATAAATCTCTATATGGTCTGTATACAATGTAAGTGCGGCATTCACACCTCGCACATATATCTCCGTGGTCCTACTTTCAATGTAAGTGCGGAATTCACTCCTCGCACATATATCTCTATCCAAGTTCCTCCAGAACTTAACAGCGCGGGAAAACCACAACGCGCTTACGTAGACCTCCTATTGGCGCGGGAAAGCACACAACGCGCATTCAAATAATAGCATATAATGGTCCTACCATTGACCTCCTATTGACACGGGAAAACGACGTGTCTTTTTAATCCAAAGTGCGGCATTCACTCCTCGCACATATATCTATACCTCTGGTCTAATCACCAGGCATACTAGTTCCTCCTGAACTTTACAGCGCGGGAAACCCACAACGCGCTTATAAATAATAATATATAAAGGCCTTGTAAATACACCTTACGCGGTACATCATCGCGTCACATCCAATATATTATAATGAAAATCACAGACATTATTCACATACTCTAGAAACACTGACCGTCTCCAACGACGGATGGCCACAGACTCCCCTTTAACAACCCAGTATTCTTCTCTGACACGTATGCTAACTTCGTTCACTTCGCACGCTTTTCTCATGTCCTGTAAACCTCGCTTCACACATGAACCCCACTGAGTATTCTTCAACCATACTCTACGTGCTTCTAACAGTGAACTTTTAAATGTAACATTCCAAGCTTGCATACTTCAATAATAATACACTCTAAACAGAGTTACTCCTTTCTCTACCCACACACACGTATATACACGTCATGTATCTCATGACCTTAACCTACTTACCAACAAACTTCAGGACCGTACACAAAAATCCTTAACACCTAACTATAGCATAGAATATGACTTAACAGTTCACACCGACCCCCGAGGAAAAAAATGATAACATCATTTTTTTTAAACATTACATCAAACCAAAATGTGAGGTCGGTGAAATATGTCAAGTCACACTAAACAACAAAAAAGGGATGGAAATATATTGGTGAACCAAAAGGTTACCTCATCAACAGTGGCACAGGAAAGTTGATGTAGGCTTTGCCTTAGCAATCATACTCTACTGGCAAACCAAACACAATTTCATCCTATACAACATTAAACTGTGTTGGATGCAAATCTAACAATGTGTGCCTCAATAATATATTAACCAAATCATACATGGATTCACCATACAAAAATACATGGGTGAACCAAAAGGTACGTCAGCACTGTTCATCAAATAATATATATATATATTATAAGTTAACACTTGCAACTTATTAACTAACACAAATGTTTTATAAATATTAAACAATCTATTCTAAATGCTGAATTTCATCTGTGACTCATGTTTCAATTGCTCCAAAACCAGACCAATGGACTGATGTCTCACTACGAAGAGGTATCGGTGAGCAAGCCTGCTGATGACCACCCATCAGCTGCTGTAATGATAGACAATTCCACCAACAACACTGGTATCTCATGGCATAGCATACTTTCCTATGGATAAACAAAATTAGGCAAGAATAAAATCATTTGCCTTGGACAATTTGTATCACATTATGCCATATCATATACCCTTCTATGTCCACCCCATTCCACTAAACATTCCCAGTGGGGTGACAAAATAATCAATTAAGGGATGATATACCCATTTCACATGTCTTCGTGATCAGCGACCTTAGTTACTACACTCTGTACCTCTCAATCAAACTTTACTACTTTAGTTAATGAAATAAGTCAATCTAAAACAAATAGTTATACCGGGTACTGACTTATACTGTACACCTGTTGTATGCACAGTAACAATTAACCTCTCATGCTGAGTCATAACAAGTAGCAATCTCTTCCAACTAACATCAAAAATATTCTCAATCTAGACTCCATCATCATCATTACCACGATCACAAAAGTATTTCCAAATAGCACAGTATCTTTAGTAGAGCAAACAGATCACTTATGTCCCACTTATCTGGTGGTAACTTTTCAATGGCATTGAACATTAACATCTTCAATGGTTCTTTTCCTTTATCCATGTATCTGTTTTTGAAATTGAAAGATAATATTAACTCTAACTGGTCTGTAACTCCAACACAATTTCCTTTCAGACCATCATTCACAGTCTTCCACACTTCCTTCCTTGAAGCTTCAGTCTCTTCAAGTACTACTTTCTTGGCAACAGAAGTAGCATCCTTCATCTTCACCCTCCTATACTGCATTTGAGCATCTAAAGGTTCCTTCTTCCAATCTGATTGATCTGTACCAAGCGCAGCCTCATGTCTCTCCTCCGTAGACTTAGCTTGATCTTTCAATGCTTCAGCTTGCTGCTGTAATCTTTGTTTAGCTGCCTTAAGTTGCTCTTCTAGTGCTTCAAATTTAACAAAGTAACTCTCTTCTAAAGCATTACCTTTCTCCTTCCACCGAGATGACAGGACCCTGCAATGTTCCTCTTTAACTTGAGTATTACCCTTACACTCAGTTAATATCCTGTTCCTATCCACCTTGAATTCATCATTTAATCTTTGAATACCATCTTTGTATTCCTTTTCTAATCTCTGCTCAACACTCTTAAATTTTCCTTCTAATATTATACACTTTTCCTCGAAGGTTCCATCTTCCTGCATCAAATGGTCTATCTTCAACTGATCTTTGTCACACCAAAAACCCATTTTTGGTAAAAACACTTCTTGAGGTGCATGGTATGTTTCATCATGCACTGGCCTTGACACTCCCTTTGTCTCATAGACTTTTGTAGACATTGCATTCTTACTAACACTTATTGATCTTCCTTCCATAGAATATAAGTTAGTTTTACTCCTAACTGACTCATCACTAATGATAGTCTTTTGTGGTTCATCCACATTCAGTTTGGATATTTTCCCAACTGAGACTGAACAGTCTTCACAACAATTATCTGTTTGTACAATGACTTCTTTCTTCTCACTTTGAACAGAAACATTCCTAGTTTCAGCTTTCACCATATCATCTGCTATATTAGCTTTCCTCTTTAAATTCAGTTTTGGTCTCTTGCTATCATCCAACACTGGTAATGCAATTCCAGTTGTAACTTCTCTTATTTCCTTAATCTCTATTAGATATACCTTTGCTCTATGTGGCTTGTATTTATCATCCACTTTTACCATAGTGTTAAACAATTCGTAAGACTCACAATCTCTGATAGCCAAAACAAAGTCTCTTAAGGCTATTCTTTTCTTTCTGTTTCTAATTGTTCTTGAACAGTCTGCCATAACTATAGATTTACAGACTAGATTCCAAATAAAAAAGTATATTCACTACAATACTAAATTATCAGTATTAATATACCTCTACATAGGTACTACAATAACACAGTAACAAATCACCAATAATTCTAAAGATAATACACACAAGTAACCCTAAAATCAGTCACTTATAATAATCAGATCCACCTATGTCTAGACTAAGACATGTGTAGCTGAACACACTGATCTTCAATATACATTGACCATCATATCTACAATGCTTAGATTCTAACACAGTAATTATACAAACTATTTGTAACTAATAACCAGGACATAAACACAGTGAATGATGATAATAATGAAGTACACCGCTGACACAACAACCATAAACAAACGAACAACAACCGTCAGGTGGGGGGATAATACAAGAAAGTATATAGGTAGATAAAGAAAGTATAAGAAAGTAATGAAGTAGTTATAGATTTAAACTACCACACCTGCAAAACCAACAACAACAATAGGACTGTGAAATGAACTTATTTACAAGATAGTAGAAAATTAACGCAAGAAAACTACAAGTAAACATGAAAAAAAGAGACTAAGTTATGCAACAACAATGAATACACAAACCAAACTATAACAGCTAACACCAATAAATGTCAAAGAATTCCACGGGGCACTAGCTACCGAGTCTCTCCAAGACTCTGGAATTAATTTTACAAAAAAAAACCTACAGAATAGATTAATACCAATTCACTCTAAAGAAAAACAAAGTATTAATAATATATAAACAAGTAACACAAATATAAAACGCTAACATAACAACGAATACAAATGAATGACCATCAGGAATGTCAGTAGAATGGTATCTGAACAAAGAAGTGCAACAATGGCATAAACTGTGACTTATCTTAAGTATGTCTTGATTACAGTCTATGGTTCCACCGAGATAATGCAGATCTACAGCTGAAGGATATCTGTGTTGCTATGGCACTACAGCAAGCTTGTCTCACTGATATTCGACCTCGCATATTCTGTACAAGATACAAAACAATGTAAATAACTACTCAAAAGTATTGCCATAAACATTAAACTAATAACCACATTTAGAAGCAATTAAATAGGATGTAGATTAACACTAATTCAAACTTACAAGAAATAAATACCCATAAAATATCTAAGTCAATACTTGAAAGTAATGTAGAAGCAAAAAAGAATAAATAGAAGCTTCTATAGTCTCTACCAGATGACAGAAGAATAGTATGATAGTAGTATAACACCGAATAACTACGAAGGCTTAACAAAGAGTCGAATATAATAATTCAATAAACTGTAACAGGTGATAGAAAAGACCTAGCAAATAAGCTTTACAATTAATATTAAACAAATAAAACTAATATATTACACTTAAACAAAAAACTCTTACGGTTGTAATTAGGCTAGATAATTAATCTATAATATTAATCTTAATATATAATTTACACAGCACCAAATTCAAGCAGAAACTAACAATAAGATTTTACACATGCATGAGAACACACAATACAGTAGAAAAGGTCAGTTAGGCCTATACGAAAGCTACAGAATAAGAATCAGTACTAACGAAAACGAAACAAGACAAATTACCGCACAACGAGAAAGAAAAAAAAATACTACACACAACAATACACTAATCACACAGTTTCTAATATAAATTAATAAGAAATAATACGTATCTTTAATACATATGGTTCGTTGATCTTGACTGTAGACCGATGTTCCAGATGTGTTGTCCACTTCCTTTCCGATGGCTTGATGATAAAAATGACAGCACAGCACAACACACGTGACTTACACACATGATTCTTTGATAAATTTGAACGGGCCAGTACACCCCCGTCAAATACGTTGCTTTCAAACACTTGAACGTTGAAAAAATAGGCTACTTCATGCAGATTCCGATGCGATGTCTTGACCGAGTACACACATAAGCAAAGTTGTCCTTGCACACACCGTACCGATGTCTGTCAGTAAACAGGACCCGCTGAGCCTTGTAAATTGGGTCACAACATGACCGCTGTACGCTGATTGGCAGAAAGTACACGCATTTCGTGTTTACTTTTCTAGCTTGACTCAGGACCGTAATGTCCAGCTGTATGAAGAAATTACCGTATGTCTTTTAGAACTCAGTTACGTTGACTCCAAAATATAAATCAGATGTATGGGTGTTGACATCTGTTGTAAGCATATTATGTCTATTGACTTCGCGCAAACACATCTTTTAGATGAATTTCATTAGTGTCCAAATACTTCATTTACCGTCCAAAGAATTTCTGAAGTTTTACAGTACTTCACGATTCCGGGGCGGGCTGATTTATTCTCCGCAATAGTCCTGGGTTCAGAAAATTGAGCCTCCTAAATTAATGGAAATATGTACTGAACTCCTTCTATAGTCCGAATATCCTGGGTATAACACCCCGTAAGATTGGCCCACCAAATGTTAAGACGATGGTGGTTGTTTAGACGACCGGACAGTAGGTACGCGAATGATATAAATTGAATCAGAAATCTTAATCACATATCCATTACATATAATCTCAACAGCATAGTCCGGGACATCAGCAACAATAGTACAAATACTTGCATCATTAGAATATGAAGTGCAGTCATCCTTACGTACTGGTAACAACTGCATTCAATGTAAGTGCGGCATTCACCCCTCGCACATAAATCTCTATCTCTGATCTATAATCAATGTAAGTGCGGCATTCACTCCTCGCACATAAATCTCTATATGGTCTGTATACAATGTAAGTGCGGCATTCACACCTCGCACATATATCTCCGTGGTCCTACTTTCAATGTAAGTGCGGAATTCACTCCTCGCACATATATCTCTATCCAAGTTCCTCCAGAACTTAACAGCGCGGGAAAACCACAACGCGCTTACGTAGATCTCCTATTGGCGCGGGAAAGCACACAACGCGCATTCAAATAATAGCATATAATGGTCCTACCATTGACCTCCTATTGACACGGGAAAACGACGTGTCTTTTTAATCCAAAGTGCGGCATTCACTCCTCGCACATATATCTATACCTCTGGTCTAATCACCAGGCATACTAGTTCCTCCTGAACTTTACAGCGCGGGAAACCCACAACGCGCTTATAAATAATAATATATAAAGGCCTAGTAAATACACCTTACGCGGTACATCATCGCGTCACATCCAATATATTATAATGAAAATCACAGACATTATTCACATACTCTAGAAACACTGACCGTCTCCAACGACGGATGGCCACAGACTCCCCTTTAACAACCCAGTATTCTTCTCTGACACGTATGCTAACTTCATTCACTTCGCACGCTTTTCTCATGTCCTGTAAACCTCGCTTCACACATGAACACCACTGAGTATTCTTCAACCATACTCTACGTGCTTCTAACAGTGAACTTTTAAATGTAACATTCCAAGCTTGCATACTTCAATAATAATACACTCTAAACAGAGTTACTCCTTTCTCTACCCACACACACGTATATACACGTCATGTATCTCATGACCTTAACCTACTTACCAACAAACTTCAGGACCGTACACAAAAATCCTTAACACCTAACTATAGCATAGAATATGACTTAACACTATTGAAGTCTGGTTTTTTTCTTCATCATATGTTGCTCTGACCTCAGTTTTGATTGTGTTTCCATCTTCTTTGGCATTATTAAGTTTAATGCAAAAGTATTTCAATTTCTCCGTCATGCCAGAAACGTCGAGAGAAGCTTAACTAGCGTCAAACATAATGAGCACTGTATAATTGAACACCACCGTATTAGCGGAAGATCAACAAGCGGAACGCCGAAATATACTGTATTTGTCTTATATCTGAAAGATGAAACAAAAATAATTGTTAACATTTTAAATAAAATTAAAGTATACAGTAGAATTTATTTATGTGTAGATTATGTTTATTTGATTCTTCACTCTTAATAGCTAATACATATCAATTTAATACGATTTATTTTTGACCGGCGCAACTTATAATTCTCAGCTGTATTAACCATGAGATTCCATCTCGGGTTCTCTACATATGAGATCTGTCATTTTTCTAATTTTGTTACGCAGCACGTCACATTCGTCACAAAAACCTATACCCCCTTCCCCTGCATATATGCATGGTGGCATATCTGGAGTCATTCTTATATGACCACTAGCTATGCACAATGCTACAGTATACAGATGTGAATGTGAACTTCTGTCTATGTGGCTAATTACACCGTCCTTGATTCTTCAAATCATCCCAACCACACACTTCTATGGATTCTCTTTGTGGAGAAGCATTTTGAGAACCCAGCATTGCACACCTAAGCTTGGAGGAGTTACTTGTGCCCCAGACGTAAGTCTGGCTTTCACCTGGTTGCCTGCATGCAGGAGGATCTTACTGTGGACCCATGATAGGCAGGCGGAGCTGAGAAGTGGCTTTGTGTAGGACATGACAATACCTTGAGAGAGCCCAGAACCAGAGTTCAATATATAACTCTGCATATTTGATGAGCCCGATTTTTGACGTGGAATGCACAGTATGCCATCTGCTTCTTCCTCCTAGCTTGGTACAAGATGTGACGATCCTTTAAATGCAAGTCATCAATTTGATATCGGCTGCTAAAGAGCGGGAAATTCTGCAGTCCTAGTTAAACAACAACAACAACATCACCCTTTATGTGACGTCACAAATTCTCCTCCCCCCCATATTTTTGTTGAAACAGAAAATATACAGCGTAATCGAATATCAATTATTTCACTAGTCGATACCATCATCACCTTTCAACTCCCTAAGGAGCATATGCTTTACTGGGGAGGGGGAGTCAACATTTTGTCACGATAGGGGGTGGGGGTTGGAAAATGTGACGTCACACTCTCTTCTTTCATACATGATGTTCCTTCCTTTATCCACAATAGTTAACTGTTATCCGCAATAGTTAACTTTCATCCACAATAGTTAACTGTTTTGGCCGTATGACCTACCACGACCAGCATTCATCCATGCTAAAGTCCGGTAATAACAAAATTATACTACCAAATTGTTGAAAGAGAAAATAAATTCTTAACTAAAATAAAAGAAAATAACTTGAGAAACAAAAAGAGTGGCGATGTCACATGATCTTTGACCAACGAGCACAGGAGTAGCATGAGCCATCTCAAAACGCTGCCGGCAGAATTCCCCAGCAGTAGTTAGTTAGAAGAATGGTCTGAAGTTATACAGACGTGTTTTGTGATAGGGTGCTGAAGAATTGTTACACGTAGATCAACGTGAGGAAGCCGTCTGGTTTTCCATTTCATTTTCTTCAACATTTGTCGCCGCTGGGAACGGGACCAAATAACAATATGTAACTGTGGGGGCTGGTTACTGCATCCAAATAATCTTATGTGACTATTTTTTTTTCAATCTATCAAAGTTATTTGGCAAATTTTAACTCCAGGTAGACGTTTCTTCACAGGTTGTTTATATTTTATCCTGAGCTCATTGATATTGCAATTCCCAGTGATCGTGGTGTTTACAAGTTTGCTTTTAGATCTTGTGGGTGGCAACTGACGACTGCCAGAGGTAGAGTTACCCAAATGAATGTTGGTTCGAGCCCAGGTCCTTACTACTCACGTAAGGTGTTAGTGATCATTTGTATCTCATATCTCCCTAGTGCTTCCATACATGAGTAAGGGACAACAATAAATCATGGAAAATGGTTTATTAGTAGACTAAAAGGCAATGCTCATTACACATTTCCATAACCTGGCTACCAGCGGCCAGAACGCCTGTGGGTTATACGAAGCATGAGCTCTCTGCAAAAACAAGACATCAGCATAACAACATGTCTGCTTGACTCTGCTAAAATGTCGATAGGCTTTTGCCTTGAGTCACCATATACATTTAATAGCAGACTAATAATTCTAATAGAAAAATGTTTGTCATATAAACCGGGTGAACACATCCCACAAAACTAGAAAAAACTCAGTCTCCTTGAGTAACATGCTTGTGGAAAAACATCTAATCTTTCAGTGGTCAGATATTTTCTTGACCAGAGGTTAACTACACCACCTTTAAAAACCCGGGTCCACACTAAGGCTGAAACACGTCTACATCACTTAACAGTGAACCCCGTGACTGACCTGTGTTCTCACTGCGGTGGTCAAAAATAGCTATCTACGATCTCATTGGTCACGCTCGACCAGTGATGTCTTGTCAGCAACTAATCTGCTCAAGATCTTTTACTACTTTTACACATACAGTTAACGTGTTAGCTAGCGTTAAACACAGGCCCTCCGGTGAGATACGTCCTGGGGCTACAAAAATGTATCCTAACGGGAGACATTTTAATTCTATCAAAACCCTAAAAACTATATACATAGAAAAGTCAAATATAAACCAAAAACATAAGGCAAAATATCATGTCAGTCCGTTGAGTAGCATCCTGCAACTCAAAAATAACAAAATCCGGAAAAAAAAGAAGAGAAAAAAAATTCAAGTTATATAATAATACCTGCTAGAAATTAATCCTTAACCGATTTGAATAAACAGCCGTACAAGTGTTGTTTACAGTTATGAGGCTGGCGTTAAAAAACATGATAGATAAGCTGTTGATTTGCAGCTATAGTCAACACTTTTGAAGTGAGACTATTAATATTAACCTCTGTGAATGCTGTAAATAAAAAAAAATTGCAGAGCCTGTCCTACACAAGGAACGATAGCTCTGCGCTATGTACATTACATAGATCCTGAAATCTAGTTTGCAATACGGTGAGAGTCTGTCATCACCGTATTAACTCTCTATGTGACATCGCCAAAACTAAAACATATCAACGTAAGGAATAATATACAATCTACTATAAAGGTGTATAGTCGCAGTAATGTACTGTTCTGTTATAACAAAAGAATGTAGTATGTCTTGTAACTCTGTTCTTCATGGTTGCTGGGAGGCGACTAAAGTAATAGTCCATGTAGAAGAGGCGTCGGAGACATCTTTGCCTTTCTCCAATAATGTTGCATCTCGCCACAGTAGTCAGCTGTACGTCTGAGTGCGGATGACTATCTCAAACTTCAAAGCTAAGGAAAGAAAGGGACCAGTCATTGTCAACCTGTAATAGAAAAAAATGTATTGCATTAAGTTAGTGCTTGTCAAGCAACATTTGTGCCAGTTCCAACACGGCAATGTCCTTCGCTGACAGTCGCTGATCGTACGTGCGTCCTTTAGGATAAGAAACAGTTGCTGTGAAATGATCAACGTGACGACTAGCAGTACATGGTTCAGTACTGTCCTGACGGTTGGAATGCATAGAACGACGCTTCTTGCGAATCTGTACACGAACATGTTCATGTGAGGGACGAATCAACTTTGCTAAAGGGACGGAGTCGTCAGATGATGATGAATAGTGGCGTTTAATGGCTGTTCTGGAATGTGTTTCCATGGGAACAATATAGAAATCATCATCAGAAGCTACAAGATGTGTTGTCTGGTCAGGCGTAATATCTTGCCATACGTTTTCTGTGATGGTTGCCGAAGAATCCGAATGGACAATTGATGAATGTGGTGGATCAGTAACTGTGGATGGCATCAAACCAGAGTGTTCATCGTTTGAAGGTGTATCTTCTGTTCGTGGTTCATTGTCATGGAGTAAACGGTCGTTGCGGTGTTGGATCCGTTGTCTGAGCTCTTGTAAAGGAATGTCATTCTCTTCAGATGAGTTATCTCGTTCACGTCGATATCGTTCTATCGTATCTCTGACTAACGTGGGGGCAGTTGGTTGTGGTGACATGTCATCAATGCTAGAGGCAAGTAAGGTGGAGGACGAATAATGGCAAAGGGTGGATTTGCTGACAGGTCGTGCGGAGCGAAGGTGTGGAATTTCAACAGGTCGGTGATCATCTAATGTCACTTGAGAAACGTGAGCTTTCATAGTAACATTCTGATTCTCGTGCCATACGATATAATTTGTAGGAGAAGTCTGTTCGAGGACTCTGTAACCATTATAAAGCTTTTCTTCCGCTAACCAATCATCAATAGTCTTATACGTTTTCTTCTTGATTACACTTCTGTTTTCTTTCTCTTCCGCTTTTTCTCTTTTTTGGTATGTGTTTTGTGGGGGTGAGGTTGACCGATTAGATGACATCTTGGGTTTTGCATGCATCGCTGTCGTTGTGGCAATCTGACTACTTAGTAGGTGTCAATGCTCTACGCTGGGAGTATTTACCTGGGATGCACACTTGTCGCTTTGCTCTGGTACTTCTGTGTGTGTGCCGGTGTGTTTTCTTTGTTTCTGTCTGTGTAGAAGCAGTGACCATGTCTCTTTGTATGTTGTCATGTTTTCTAACCTGACTTCTCCATGCTCTACGCCTATCACTGTCATATTCTGTTTTAACTCTCGGCTAGTAGGATATGTTCTTACTTTTCGAATACGATCTTACTTGGTTTACGTCCATCTTCCAGCCGTTCTCAGTTCTTATTCGACATTTTTGGTGGTTGTCTATGTTGATGCTATTTATTTCTAATATCTTGGCTTTCTTAATCTCTGCCTGAAAATTCCTAACAGCTATACGTTGGTGTCTTATGTTGAGGCTACTCCAATCTGAGCCTGATCTATGGTTGCTATTGAAACTTGGGAGCGTTCTGTCATACTTTTATTGTGCGATGTTTAAGCAACTTCCACAATTGTAACATGTAATCTGGTTAACATGGTGAACTGTAGAAGGACGCGAATTCACTGGGGTAGTGTGTCGGTTGTGTCGCTTGTCGTCGTACCTGTGAAATGAGTCATCTTGTCGTACATTGTGTGAATAAGATGAGCGTTGATGATCGTTGAAGGTTGTATTGTCTCTCCGCCATCTTGGACGATAATGATCGACTTCCATTGGTTCGGGAAGATAGTCTGATTGCGGTTCTCTGCCGATCCTTTGATGAAATCTTTTCCGAACATTCTCTTCGTATACAGCCGTTTCAATTGTTTCTGTGATTGACTTGGAGTCCTTTCTCAATAGGTGGAGTTTCAAATTGTCTGCCCACAAACCATCAATGAATATGCCTACTAAATGTCGCTCTAATTCTTCCGTAGGGATGGAACCTCCTAAAAAAGAATCTTCGGCTAGGTTAAGCAACCAGTCTCCGAACATTTGTACTGGCTCATGACGTTATTGCTTTATCTTCCTTAAAAGCGTCCAAGCATGTTGACAGTCTGTGATGTTTGAATATCGACTTACCAATTCCTTGCGAAGGCTCTCGAACGTTTCCTGTGGGAAGGCTTTACTGCGACGAGGTAGAAAGTCTGTAACCAACCCATCAGAAGATTAAAAAGGCAATTTGCTTGCGATCGGAATCAGTAGCTGTATCAATGATGGATGAGAACTTATCCATGTCAATAAGCCATTTCCGGAATAGTGCGGGGTCTCCAGAAAATGGTGTAACAATAGATCTAATTGAATGGAACTTAGCATAGTGCTCTAACTGATGAAGCGATTCTGTGAACTGCATCAGTGCCTGCATTGTCGGTTCTAAGTCATTAGGCAACGATATATTTTGAGGTTGTATACCCTGTTGCTGTTGATTTTGTGACAAATGTGGCTGTAAAATTTGATGTGGGTGCATTTGTTGTTGAGCTAGGGCCTCATGAGCACTTTGAAGATCCATGATAATTATTGTTTACAAAGTATGATCACAATGACAAGGGCGTGAGCTGGTCACGAGGCACCAAATAACAATATGTCGCCGCTGGGAACGGGACCAAATAACAATATGTAACCGTGGGGGCTGGTTACTGCATCCAAATAATCTTATGTGACTATTTTTTCAATCTATCAAAGTTATATGGCAAATCTTCACTCCAGGTAGACGTTTCGTCACAGGTGGTTTATATTTTATCCTGAGTTCATTGATATTGCAATTCCCAGTGATCGTGATGTTTACAAGTTTGCTTTTAGATCTTGTGGGTGGCAACTGGCGACTGCCAGAGGTAGAGTTACCCAAATGAATGTTGGTTCGAGCCCAGGTCCTTACTACTCACGTAAGTTGTCAGTGATCATTTGTATCTCATATCTCCCTAGTGCTTCCATACATGAGTAAGGGACAACAATAAATCATGGAAAATGGTTTATTAGTAGACTAAAAGGCAATGCTCATTACACATTTCCATAACCTGGCCACCAGCGGCCAGAACGCCTGTTGGTTATATGAAGCATGAGCTCTCTGCAAAAACAAGACATCAGCATAACAACATGTCTGCTTGACTCTGCTAAAATGTCGATAGGCTTTTGCCTTGAGTCACCATATACATTTCATAGCAGACTAATAATTCTAATAGAAAAATGTTTGTCATATAAACCGGGTGAACACATCCCACAAAACTAGAAAAAACTCAGTCTCCTTGAGTAACATGCTTGTGGAAAAACATCTAATCTTTCAGTGGTCAGATATTTTCTTGACCAGAGGTTAACTACACCACCTTTAAAAACCCAGGTCCGCACTAAGGCTGAAACACGTCTACATCACTTAACAGTGAACCCCGTGACTGACCTGTGTTCTCACTGCGGTGGTCAAAAATAGCTATCTACGATCTCATTGGTCACGCTCGACCAGTGATGTCTTGTCAGCAACTAATCTGCTCAAGATCTTTTACTACTGTTTCACATACAGTTAACGTGTTAGCTATCGTTAAACACAGGCCCTCCGGTGACACATTGGTGTGTCAAGATTTTCTTTGACGTGATAGAGATCACGTGGGAATGTGTAAGTTTATTTACACTACCAGTAAGTAGAATTTTGTCTCGCCATTTTTATGTAATTTCAGACATTTTGCATGTAGCCTACTCCAAGAATAGAAAAATGGAGAACATGAAAAGAAAACCCGAGTTTGCTCTAAGGAATCAGACTAAAATGAAATAACCCAGGAAAATAAATGAAGGCAAGAAATTTTTGTTGGAAAATCTAAAAGATCATATGAGGATCATGAATATAGCAAATACAGTTGATAAACTATAGCCCCGATGAAGCCATTAGACATGGTAAATGCCCTTCAGGAGAAATGAAGGAACAAAATTTGGTACTTGAACATGACATGTACATATTATTGACTTTCTAGTTGGCAACGCTATTTGAAATTCATTTGTTTTGATGTAAATAAACGTTTACGGAAATTAATCCAGCCCTTGAGGATGTGAGCTTGTTGGAAGGATTGAATGCGTTGCACTGTTTACATGCTAACTTTAAACCACTAAAGAAACTCTCATATTATTAACAACAGTAGAAGGATGGATCGATACCTAACCCACAGCTAGGGTAAGATAATTAACAACTCTGACGAGCTTCAAGCCAGTACTACATCTAACTCTCACGATAATATAAACCACCACACACAACCTCGGTTACATATAACAGTATAAATGATGCCCGTGACCAGTCCTTCTACGAGAGCATAAGGATCACTGTGAGCCACTAACGGAATAAATAAATAAAATTGAACAACAATGAATCTACAGCAACTCAACGTAGACCAGTAACAGCGACAGTACCACCAAAATGTACAGGCCCAACAATTACAGCCCACGGCCTCAGTACTGCCACAAACTATTGCCGAACCTACCATGATGGCGTTGCAACAAATTACAGCAACTTTGCAAAATGTAGACCACTACGCAAAGTTCACGCAAATTAGATCCATCATCCCGCCCTTTAACGGAGACCAGAAGAAATTCAGACGTTGGTTGTCAGACATAGAAAAATTCGCATCCATAGTGGAAGTCGTAAATGATGCAGATAAGAAGAGGATCGCCTTCTTAAGTTCCGACTCTCTAGTCAAAGATTTTTTGCGAAGGAGGGGACGATTATATCCACATGAGACCTATGCATCATTAAAGAAGGAACTCATTCAACGATATGGAGATTTTATCGATGAAATGCACGCTTGGTCTATGATTAGGAAAAGTAGGCAGCAACCAGACGAGTCTGTGCAGTTTTACGGAGATCGGCTATTAAACCTAGCAGAAGAGGCGTTTTGTGGAGGCCAACAGACACCCCGGAAATGGAGAGGCACTTATTTGGTATTTCATAGACGGGCTAACGGCAGATCACCTCAAGTTACATTTGATTAAACAAGACAGCAAAACCATTACGGAGACAATCCAAGCTGCAGTAACAGAGGAGAACGTTCGTGGACGATTCCATTAACATGTCGGCAGGGAACGCAGGATGGAACACAAAGAAGTGGCAGCCCATGGAAGTAGATCATTCCAGACAGAAATGGACCCGCCCAATAAATTATGATGGGCATAGCAACCGTACTCAATTCCCCCCCCCCCCCCGTGTACAGAGGCCCAGATGTAGTACATAACATCAACCAAAGAGGCTGCTACACACGTGGACAAATGGGTCATGGTTTTGGAACTTGCAGAACAAATTATGACAACAGATCATTCCAAAACGATACCCAGTACCAGCATCAGAGACCCGCACTACCCCGAAGATACACCACACGACCCCAGTACACCAGAGGTGCACCACAACCCCTCATGCACCAGGGAAACGGCAGCGCCACACACTAGACAGGACCGCTAGTGGTGGTTATTCTAACAATAGGTCTTTCATACAAGAGAGGAAACAAAACGGTTATGAAATAATATGCCCAACCCCAAAGAGAACAAGAAGAAATATTCAACACAGAATTTAAAACCCATCCAGACCCAGTTCCTGCCTTTTGACCATTCATGATCAACATTACAGAGCACTTGTAGATACGGAAACATCCATCAGTCTCATCCGATATCAGCTGTTCAAAAAGATCCAACATATGGTAAAATTTCAACATTCGGAAACATATATGGCCTCAGTCACTGGATAAGAGTTAAAATCAGTAGGTACCGCGTATATCACATTTACATTAGGAACTAACAAAATCGAACACCAATTTGTAATCACAAAAGGTATGTCAAGAAACCTTATTTTAGGAACGGACTTTTTTCAAAATTACCAGGTGAGGATTGATAAGTGTGGATTTAGGCTAAATGATAATGGTGCGCCACAATGCCAGGTACGTTAGCTCCGTATAAGATTGACGACCACTTGCCACCCCTATCGACACCTGGTATTAAAGTGCAAGATGTAGGTGTCTTCTCTGATTTTAGGATGTTGCTGTGTATGCGGTAGTAGAACAGTTCACAAGGTATAACACAGGCAACATGATGTGTAGAGTCATAGAAATGGTAACTTCGTTGTATAATTTTTTTCATTTATTGCACGCCACAAAACTGTCAGGATATTTATATCATCAACATAGTTCAACGAGTTCAGCATTCAAAAATCATAGAGTTCTAGTTCGTGAAGCTGTATAAATAATACATATAAATTCTGCAACAGTGTCAGCTGCAGATCATCACTGTTCATAGACAATAATAAATATTCCCTTTCTGATGCTAGCAGATCAGATGTATACAATCAGTCCGTTTACTGTCTGCACGTGAATAGCATACATGGATTACAGGTCAGCTCGACCTTTATAATGTTTCTAAGTCTAACCATCTGACTTGGACGTGATCTCTGATATAACGAATCCTGGAACACAGACAATAGTCTTGTTGGTCTAGAGCGACCCATATATATATATAACTAGTTCAGGTATAAGATACCGGTGACTTAATCCTAGTCAAAGTACCTCTCCATTTTGAATCACACAGGCGAGCAAAAAGGCGACAAAATGACGAACCTCTAGATGATAGCATAAAGTTCGATACAAGAGGAATTACCTTATTTCGGAAAATCAACCATGAACATATGCCTCCAGGCAGGCTTGAATAATACTGGGAAATAGTCTAGTTAGCTAACTAACTCACAAAGACAATGTATTTCCCTCAGAAAATCACAAGACGCAGGTCGCGTCTGCTCGCTACTTAGACCATTTCTAAACTCCCCGAGCTGGCCGGAACAACAAACGAAAACCAAGTCGAGACATGCGCAGAACGACAATCTCTGAGTCGCCGTTCACAATAAGACGATTCTAAGAACATTCGAGATAAAAGTCTTACACAGTCGCGCCTTTTATGGTCATGAAAAGAAGCGTTAAGACAGGTTTTCAAACATCTACCATAGTTGACTGGTACTACCAAATAAGGAGATGTGGTCACGCTTCGTTCAAGAAATTATAGACCGAACGTGTCTCTATACAAGAGGAGGTAAACTCCTAAAAAATAGCAGTATCAATATTTCGGGTTCTGTCCCTTTGACTGTAAATATATATAATATACATTTCAGTCAAAAAATGATCATACATACGAAAAATGTTTATACAAACGAAAAATAATAATGATCCGTGCGTAACATTACCGCACCCTCCCGGAAAAAAAAATGAAACATTATTTTTTTTTTAATCCTGGAGCCGGAAAAAAAATCTAGGCTCCTAACGCACGTATGATGCGCGGATATATACCTAACAAATTAGCTCAACGCATGGAGCGACACTGAGATCATATCTCAGATCCTTAGAGAAAAAATTTATCTAAGTATACGCTTATATATTCCAGGAAGGTGCCACCAACACACGCCACAATGATGGCAACATCATAATGAAAATCAAATTATTCTCATACCAATATATGAAATTAAATATATTATTATGGTATCATACAATGTGTTGCAAATAGCGGTGTAATTTACTAATATACCGCACTATATTATTACATTATATAAGCAACAGTAATTAATAAGTAATACATGTGTTGATCTTCGTTGACATAAAACATTCAATAGAAGAAGATGTGGACATCATCCGCTCCCAATCTAGGACAGGACTTGATATCCTCAAAGTTCCACAATGGACATAAACTCGCAGGCAAAATATCAATAACACAAATCTTAAAGACAACTGGTAAATCTCTTAATACAATCCTGAAAATAATTTATTTAAATGTGGCCGAGTGATCTTTTGGCCCGTATATCACTAACTAAGCCTTCTTAGATAATTACATGGTACAATGTTATAAATTTCCCTCAAAAAAAAAGTGAGAAAAAATCTACTAACATGTCATTATAACATTGGACTGTATATCAGGAAATATATATGACAGAAGAATCATGTGGAATCGTGTGGGCATCTGGACAGAATGTCTGCCATTACATTATCCGAACCACGGATAGCTCGAACCGAGAAATGAAATGGTTGAAGAGCTATGGCATAACGAGTGGACCTCGAGCTCTTCAAGTTTTTGCTCTGAATAGCAGTAAGCGCTTTCTGGTCGGTTTCCACAATGAAATGTGCGCCTAGAAGAAATCTTTGTAACTTCAGAATAGACCATACCATAGCCAATAACTCACGGTCTAAAACCGAGTAATTCTTTTCTGCAGCATTTAATTTCCTAGAGATATACATCACCGGATGCAGAGTATCAGAATACTCCTGCATTAGTGCTGCCCCAATCCCAGTTGACGAGGCGTCACTTCGAAGAACAAAAGTCTTCTCAATAGTAGGTAACCTAAGAATAGGTGGAGATGAAAATAGGGCTTTAACCTGGTCCAATGAGGATTGACATTCTTTAGACCAGCGGATCAGATTAGGCGACCCTTTCTTCAATAAAGTAGAAAGCGGTGCCATAATGGAGGACAGATTCGGAATGAATCGTCCGTAGAATTGGATCAAACCTAATAGACTCCTTACTTGTTTCTTCGTCTTAGGGACCGAAATGTTAAGTATTTTTGAAACATTGTGGTCCTCTGTCTTTAAAAGACCATGACCAACACGATGACCTAGGAAAGAAATCTCACTAAATCCTATAAAGGCTTTAGAGGGTTTTGCAGTCAAGTTATACTCGCGAAGAGTAGACAGTAATTCGTATAAACCCAAATAGTGATCTTCCCAGGAATCACTGAATAGACAGATATCATCTAGGTATGCTATGACATCTGTACGATATGCGAGAATTCGCCGCATCATGCGTACGAATGTAGCAGGGGCGTTCATAAGACCAAAAGGCATGAAATTCCATTGGAATAAACCCCTAGGTGTAGAAAAAGCTGTAAAAGGTTTGGCACGTTCAGTTAGCGGGACTTGCCAATAACCTTTAGACAAATCTAGTTTGGTAAAGAATCTAGAATTAGAAAGTTTATTGAGTAGCTCTTCTAATGAAGGCATAGGTTCAGCATCGAACTTCGTAACTTGGTTCAATTTGCGATAATCTACGCAAATGCGAATGTTATTATCCTTCTTTCGAACAATAACCATAGACGAAGAGTATGCTGAAGTGGATGGTTCAATGATTTCCAAACGTATCATTTCATCCAATTCTTTTTCGACTTGAGACTGGAAATGGATAGGTATTGGATAAGGTCTGACTCTGATAGGATTATGATCAGTTAGCACAATGTCATGTTCAATGACATGTGTGTGTCCCGGGATGTCTGTAAGAACATCCTGAAATGTTTGCAACATCGAAGAAACTTGTCGATGTTCCTCAGCGGAAAGATTTGGAGAAACGGTCACGTTTTTCCAAGATTCCGTAGAATAAAGTGGGACCATAGAAAGAGGAAGATTGACATCAGAAAAAGTAGTTTCCTCATCCTGTATAACTGACAGAGATGAGTACTGACCATGAGTTGCTTGAGAATTGTCCGTAGCCTGGAAAATAGGCTGCAAATAGTCAGGTCTTTCATAAAATTCCGTGAGCATATTTATGTGGAAAGTTTTATGCTTTCCATCAATATCGACAACATAGTCGACATCAGAAATTTTGGAGACTATTGCATATGGACCTTTCCATGCAATTAGAAGTCTGTTCTCCCTTGAAGGAAGTAGAACGAGAGCTTTGTCACCTGGACAAAGTTGTCGTAGACATCTATTCTTATTTGCAAACTGCCTTGCCTTTTCTTTAGCAAATTCGGAAGACGAAGTTGCTAGTTTGCATGCCTCGATGATCTTTTGCCTAAGAGCAATGACGTACTCATAAGAAGATTGAGTCTCATCGCTAATATTATCGGCAGTGATTAGATCGTGAAGTAAAGACATAGGGCCGCGCGGTTGCGCGCCAAAGACAAGTTCAAAAGGGGAAAACCCCGTATGTTCATTGGGGACCTCTCTATACGCAAAGAGAGCCGCGGGTAAGACCCTGTCCCAATCCTGAGGATGATCCTCAGTTATTTTACCAAGTAAAGTTTTCAGAGTCCTATTTAAACGTTCGACCAACCCATTAGACATTGGGTGATAGATACTGCTGAGAGACCTTTTAATGTGTAGCATAGACATTACCTGTGACATAGTGTCTGATATAAGTTGAGTGCCATGGTCTGACAATATTTCTCCGGGAAAACCCAAGCGAGAAAATATCAGCCAAAGAGCGTCTGCGATATCAGCAGTTGAGATGCTCTTGAGAGGTATTGCCTCTGGCCAACGTGTGCACATATCGACACATGTAAGAATAAATTGATGTCCTCTAGCCGACTTAATTCTAAAAGGACCGATAATATCTATTGCCATTTTTTGAAAAGGGCGAATAGGAATGTCAGCAGCCTGGATAGGCGCAGCATGTCGTGGTCCTTTAGATTTGACCTCCTGACATACTTTGCAAGAGCGACAGTACATTCGTATGTCCTTGCTCACAAATGGCCAAAAGAAAGCCGCAAGAACCCTCGACTTTGTACGGGAAAAACCCATATGTCCAGCACATTGCGAGTCATGAGCATGTTGCAATATTTGCAATCTCATGCTCTTAGGCACAAGAATTTGTGAATGAGTGGACGTAGTCGAGTCTTGTACCATACGTACAAGTACGCCGTTCTTCATAGAAATCCAAGATTTTCTATTAGTATTTTGATTAGGATCACCTTTTTTTGCTAGAATGAAGAATTTTTGTAAAGAAGGATCTTCTTCTTGCAATTTGATAAATGAGTCACGTGTAATAGTCAAGTGACTATCTTGGTCATTTACTTCATCATTATTAGTTAATGAAGTTTGAGGTGGATCCAGAGCATGTGCTCTTGTGACCACCGCATTG
Organism: Oreohelix idahoensis; assembly: GCA_024509875.1. Lineage (NCBI taxonomy): Eukaryota > Metazoa > Mollusca > Gastropoda > Stylommatophora > Oreohelicidae > Oreohelix > Oreohelix idahoensis. The sequence continues at coordinate 108,932 of JAMPIV010016760.1, forward strand.
GTAGCTTCAATGTTTTGCTCTTCCCAAACAGCAATCTGCTGTGGGGTACATTCCCTAACTCCGTGAATACGACCAATAATAAGGTCCGCAATAGGGTTTGGAAGTAGACACGCGTGGACCTCTCCCGTGAAGAAAGGAGTAGCAATGTGTATTATAGCAGTAGGATACTTTTCCAACGTGCCACCAAATGTGACACATTTGATGACCTTTCCTGTAGCACAGGATGGATCTACAAGAGATTGCCTAACCCCGACAGTAGTACATCCAGAATCAAACAACACTGAGACTGGATTACTATTTACAAGCCCCTTATGTAATATAAGAGAACCTCTCCCATCATGAGCAACATTAGCAGGAAGAGCGGGCAAAGGATGACCACAGCTTAAAGTACTAACGGTTTTCGGATCAAATAAAGTACTGCATTGGATACATTTATTTGCCCTACCAAAATCAAAAGATGAGCATCCGATAGCATGATGGTCTTTATCATCATTAACCTGTTTATCTGCTCCCTGAGATTCTTGTTGAACAGAGTTTGTCTGTTGATATCTTTTTCTCTTATGTTGCGATCTACCGCGACCATTATTGCCTCTGCAATTATCATTAAAGTCCCTACTGTAATTTTTATCCTGGTTTGAGTTCCAGTTTCCATAACTGTCATTACCATCTCTATACTGTTGAGAACCTCTATTATCTTGGTATTGAGGTCTCTGAGAAAAATATTTTCCTCTATACCGATTACCTTTGTGAAAATTTCTAAAGTTAACCGGAGTAGAATAACGTGTAGTATTAGGTTGTCTCCAGTTCTGGGAAGAAGAATCACCCTGGAATTGATTACTATGATTCTGGGCATAATTACGGTTACTCTTTTTATTGAAATTTTGCTGGCTACCCTGAAATTTACGCATAAAATTTGGGCCATAAGGTGCTGCCGAAGCAACTGGCAGACCTTCTTTTACCTTAGAGTTGCTAATGGTTATGTGAGGATGCGCAGTAACATACTGGCTACAGTATTCTTCCATTTCTTTTATGTTTTTAGGCTTACGCTCATGAAGAAAAGAAAGAAAGGATTCATTAACAGAAGACATAACCTTGTCTCTAAGTAGTAAGTCCATAAGAGCCTCAAATGTACTTTCTGTCTTAGACAACTCAACCCATCGTAAAAAAGTAAGACGGATGCCTGAGATGAATTCAGAGAATTCAACTCCAGTTTCTGGTAACATGTTTTTAAATTTAAGACGATATCCGTCCTCGTTAAGTTGGTACTTCTTTAACAATGCCGCCCTGACAACCTCATAGTTGTTTTTGTCAGGCACATCTACCATACTCAACAAAGTCAAAGCATCACCTCTAAGTATCTTGGACAGATGATAAACATATAATGTTTTATCTATATTATGCACATTACATGCACTTTCAAATCTATCTAGATAAAATGTTATATCATCGATTGAGGGATTAAATGCTGGTAGATTAAGCTTGAAATCCTTAGCATTAGTCTTATCTGACACCTTATTTGCATCATTAGCATTACCAGCGTTCAATAACTTTAACTTCTCTAACTCTAAAGCTATGAGTTTTTCTTCATGCTCCATTTTTGCTTTTCTCTCATCAGACTCTCTTTGTAACCTTCTTTCTTCAGCCTCAGCCTGTGCCTGCAATTTTCTTTCTTCAACCTGAGCTTGTTTTTCTAATCTTTTATTTTCAGCCTCTATTTCAAGTCTCTTATTTTCAGCCTCTTTTTCAAGTCTCTTATTTTCAGCCTCTTTTTCAAGTCTCTTATTTTCAGCCTCAGCCTGAAGTCTCTTCTCCTGAGATTCTGCTTCTCTTTTTTGTTTTTTCCATTTCCATTTGTAATCTTTTTTCATCTACCTGCATCTGCAGTTTTAAATTTTCAGCATCTATTCTCTTTTGTTCAGTTTGTTCTTTCATTTTCTTTTCTTCCGACTTCAATGCCTTGGCATATTGAACAGTCGCAAATTCTTCTAATTTATCACCTGTCTTCCCAAGGGCTTTACCCTGCTCAATAAAGTACCCAAATGTAGACATGATGTCTAAAATGTGAGTACAGAACCTGAAATAATTAATTATCTTATTCCAATCTTAATAGCAACAAGACTTAATAAAGTGCTTGTATAATCACTATGTTTACTCCAATCTCTGTGGGAAACAAGACTTGACACCAACTTGTATTATCAAATGTATAATAATATCACAAGTCACATCTTAATTACACTGACAAACAACATTTTTCTTTCTTATATAAGAATAAGTGTTCTTAGGTCAGTTTCTTGCGCTGATTTCAAATCTGAAATCCGTTTATCTCTATCACGTCGGGTTCTTAAGATATTTGTGAATAAATATATTTTTGGGAAACAGTTATTTGCTCCGTTTCATTTTTACTATATAACTTATTAAAAATTAATAAAAAGCAACATAATTCTACTTTTTATACTGCTAAAAGATGCATGACATATGTTACGCGATTTTTCAAATAGTTACTGTATTTTGAAATAATTCTGAGCAAAATATGGCTTCTAGAAGTTGTAGAAATTCGGCTGATCTGTTCTGTTACGTGTGCGGATGTTTTACCGATCGTGTTGACCAGAAAAACTTTACACCATTACTAAAGAAAGCATATGAACTTTATTTCGATTCGAAAGTTGATGATGCAAATAAATCTTAGAAGCCAAATGCAGTTTGTTCGATACATTGGCAGGTTGGTTATGAAAATCTCCGAAGCATAAGTCGATACCTTTTGGAGTGCCAGTAATATGGCGTGAACATACAAATCACACTACTGATTGTTACTTCTGCTTGACAAATATCCATGGTTTCACTTTTAAAACTAGAAAGTCTGTGGTTTATCCAAATATTGAATCGGTTTCGAAACCAGTGCCTCATGATCCAATCACGTGTCCGATCCAAGTACCACCAGAACAATATCCGCTGGACGTGAATGAACCATCAGAAAGTGATAGTTTACCTGCTTTAGAAACTAATTCTGACTCAGATTACATACCGGTGAATGATGGTGTTTACTTAATTAACCATTCAGAACTTTCAGATCTAATACGTGATCTTGCTCTTATCAAAGAACATGCGGAATTACTCGGTTCGCGACTCAAAGAATGGAATCTTTTAGCGCCCAATACTCCGATATCTAAATTTCGTCATAGATACAGAGAACTTGTTCAATACTTTGAGATGGATGATGACATTTGCTATTACAAAGATGTAAACGGTCATGAGCACATAGTCAACGAATGGCGATTTTTCATCGATTCTTCCAAGACTAGTCTAAAAGCCGTGTTATTGCATACAGAAATTTATTTTCATCTATTCCAGTCGCCTACTCTGTTCATATGAAAGAAACTTATGACAATATGGCTATACGTTTGGAAAAAATAAAGTACAATGACAACCAATGGCGGATTTGTGGAGACCTAAAGGTCATTGCAATTCTCACGGGCATGCAGACTGGGTATACTAAATTTTGTTGCTTCCGATGTGAATGGGACAGCCGCAACAGAAAGGAACATTATGCAAGAAAGGTGTGGCCTATCCGGGATCGTATGCAGCTCGGGCATAAAAATGTAATACACGAGCCATTAGTTAACAAAGACAGCTTCATTTTACCACTGTTACATATAAAGTTGGGTGTTGCTGTCATTTTCGACGGAGTCATCTGTCAAGTTATTTGCTTATGTTTGTATCATAAGTATAATTGTGTCTTTACCTGCGATGTCAGGTTGATTAGGGGTTGTCTTCCCTTGTTTATTCATTCATTGTGTTTGATCTGTAGGGTCAGAGGTTGACAGTTCGGCGTAGGCCTATGGGAAGGTTTTTTAAGCGGGAGTGAGATATACTTCCGGGAAGCCGGGAGGTCCTGTTTTTCTGAAGGGACCAAGAGTCCATTGTTTTTCGGGGAGAATCTTCGAAGTAACTGCTATGGCAGTTTTCCCCAGTGAATCTCTGTGCGTCGGGATGACGACAGAATTCCTTGTGATGTTCTGAGGATTCATTTGCCAGGTAATACCGACCTTTATGCATTATTACGCTTTTCGGTGGCAGAACATGTAAAGGATTACCTAGGGTGAACAGCAGCTCACTGATCCGCCATTTCAGAACTTATATATTTGTGCTCGAGGTAGCCATCCAAGACTGTTAGTCTTATATTGTCCAGAAATCCAGTGACGAAGATATATTGTGGGAGCCGCAGATTGGCGGAACTTCTATCTACAATAAGTATTACTGCAGGGTTGATGATAACCTATTTAACAGAAGTACACGGCCGACGTCAGAACGAGGCCTGTGCTTTCGGCTATTATACTACAGCCTGATATGTGCAATTGGCGGGGAGTGCCAAGTTGCACCTGTGTGTCAAAGTAACTAAGGCATCTGACGCGTTTAGTCAGAGACGCCAAGGGCGACGCTACGAACTGTCATTATTGAAGAACTTTGCTATTGACCATGCACGTCTATTCTGATGTTTACCTTTTTGAATGCCAAATGTATACCTATCGATGTCAGGTCAGCATGACCTTGTTACACTGACTGTTCCTGTTGATATTATGTGTGTTCCCGTCAATAAATGTCTTGAAACATGCCTGCAGTGTCAAAGCATCCTTGATTACTGCATGTGAGAGTATGGGTTGCAGGATCTACATCTATACGAGCCTAAACACATTCGCGTCTTCATTCGCACCCACACTCAATTCATCATACGCTCGCACTACACATCTAACAACATGTATACTGTCTTGGGCCAGTGATCACCTCAACAAGAAAAAAAAGACAGTTACATTTCTGGTGGACCAGTTACGTGGGCTCTTATGATACATTTCTTGTCGCCAATGTGGCCTAGAAACTTACATTTCTGATGGACCAGATCTGTGGGTTTAAAAAGAACAGAGCGAGCATTTGACATTATTGTTGACATTTATGGATCCAGAAATTTACATTCCTGGTTGGCTGTTACATGTATGATGTCTCCAGTTTTGTCGAGAAAGTTACAAGAAGGACAAGTACACATTACACTTCTGATCTGTGGGTCTAAGCTACACACGGGACAGCCGTAACACACAGCGCTAATTCTACACTTGCAAGTTTTGGCTACAACAGGACAGATATAGGTCATCAACGGTTGACCCAAATAAACAGTACGAGCATTTATATTATAATGCTACATAAAGCATAACAAGACATGTACTGAAGTTAACTACTAGGCATTTGCTACGTGGACCATAACTGCATAGAAGGCGGGTTCCTATTGTAAACAGTACTGCTGGTTGTTACACGTTTCATTCAACAACAGACTTTTCTAGGTCAGAGCATTCAAGCTACATTGTTGGAGGTCAAGTGTCTGTAAACAGTACGTGAAATTGTAAACATTCAATGTGCAAGCCCTAATTTGAGAAGGTCATAGTAACTTTGGTTCGTGAATACCACTTTATGTTACAGTGGATTTGACGTTCAGTGCGCGTTTGACATTTCGTTTCTGTGTTCGCAAGGAGCAAGAAATTTATTTTAGTTTCAGCTGTGACTGAACTTGTTCTGCAACACATTGAAATTGATTGCTATATGTTTATGTCACTTCTACTGTTTTTGTGTATTTTTCTGCGGGTTTTTCGGTTGGTGGGTCTTACGGTAAATATGCCACTTGATCGAGGCTTACTGTAAGCGTTCTGTAGGTGCAAATTTTCTTAATTTGGAAATTTGCTAGTGACAATTGGTCGCTATTGATGTTAGCTGTGATGTAATTGTACTTAACGTTGTTTTTGTAATATTTTGTCTGTTTTTCAGTTTTGATTGTCGATTTGTTTTGTTTGTATTCTGTAGGTCTCTCCTTTCTTGTGTATTTCTCTACACATTTTTGGTTAAAACAGTGTTGCCATTTGTATTGTTTTGTATTTTTGTCTTTGTATTTTTTTTTGGTTGTACTACATTACTGTCATGCACAGTCTACATACACATACTTGGTCATGTTTTGATATTATTGATAAGGTAGACTCTTCATATAGAGTTTCTTAATAAAATATTATTATATAAGATATTTATACAAGTTCTTTGATAAAAGACTTGTTATCTACAAAGATTGAGACAAGGTGAAATACATATTCAAGTTCTTTATAAAAAAGACTTGTGCCCATAGTGAGTGGGATATAAGGGAATTTTTTTTCCACAGGTACTCAGGTGATTTTTTGGGTACATTATAAACAAGACTAAGAGTGTGAAAGAAAGTGAAGTGAGTATACAAGTCTATCATTTCAGACTTGTCTCCCATTAAAGTGGGATAATTTAATATATTAGCTTCTGCAAGTTACTGATCTCAGTAGACAAGATGTCTACATTGGACTACTTTATTACACAAGGGAGAGCCCTTGATAAGACTGGTCAACAGTTAGAACAATGGGCTGTTGCTCAGTATGACAAAGCATTAGCTGCTGAAGAGAGAAGGGCTGCTGCAGAGGAAAAAAAAACTATGGCTGAAGAGAAGAGATTAGAAAGAGAAGCAGCTGCTGAACAAAAAAGGCTAGACAGAGAAGCTGATATTGCTGCTGAACAAAAGAAATTGCAGATGCAGGTGGAGGAAAGGAGATTTGAAGCTGAACAAAAGAGATTAGACAAAGAGGCTGCTGCAGAGGAGAGGAAAGCTCAAGCTGCTGCAGAGGAGAGGAAAGCTCAAGCTGCTGCAGAGGAGAGGAAAGCTCAAGCTGCTACAGAGGAGAGGAAAGCTCAAGCCGAGGCTGAAACCAGAAGATGGAACTTGATGAAAAACTCGCAACTTTGGAGTTAGAGAAATTGAAATTGGCGAGTACGGGTGCTCAGCAAACAACTTCGAGTACGACAAAGGAGTTTGTTAGTAGGATTAAATTGCCTCATTTCAATCCTTTAAAGGATGACGTAGCAGATTATCTAGATAGATTCCAATTTTTGTGCGATACGCATAACATAAAAAAGGAAAAATATGTTGAACAACTGATGCCATTTTTTACAGGTGACACAGTGACTACTCTTATGACAATAGACGAACATGAGAGGACTAATTATGATGTTGTCAGGGCAGCATTGCTAAAAAAATATCAACTAAAACAAGAAGACTATCGTCTTCGTTTTAGGACAATGTTGCCAGAAAATGGAGTAGATTTCTCTGATTTTGTTACAAAGATACGTCGTACATTTACACGATGGGTTGAGTTGTCTCAGATTGAGAAAACATATGAAGGTCTAATGGACTTATTATTGCGAGATAAGGTTTTGTCATCTGTTAATGATTCTTTTCTTGCATTCCTTCATGAGCGTAAGCCTAAAAACTTAAAAGAAATGGAGGAATACTGTTGTCAGTATGCCACAGCACATCCCCATGCTACAGTTAGCAATTCTAAAGTGAAAGAAGGGTTGCCAGCTGCTTCGGCAACACCATATGGCCCTAATTTCAAAAAAAAATTTCAGGGTGCTCAACAAAATTGGAATAGGGGAAGTAATCAAAATTACACTCAGAAGCGGAGTAATCCAACACATGATGGTTCTTCGTCTATGCAGTGGAGACAAGATGGTAGTTCTCGTAATTTTAGTGGTAATAATTTGAGACACTTTCGCAAAGGCTATCCAAATAATAACTATTCAAATTTTCGAGGTAATCATTCTCGACGTCAAGATTATGACGATGGTGAATTTAGAAACCGGGATTCAAACCGGAATGATGAGTACAATAGACAATATGATCACAATTACAGGGGAAATGATAGTCGAAATAATTACAGGGGAAATGATAGTCAAAATAATTACAGGGGAAATGATAATCGAGGTAGACCTAGGTTTAACAAGAAAAGACCTTACCAACAGGCAAACTCTGCGCAACAAGAGTTTGATGGAGCCTGTAATACAGTAAATGATAGTGGTAACTCTAGGGCTATCACTGGTTGTGCTTTCGATTTTGGGAGAGCAACTGAATGCCCCCAATGCTTAACATTGTTTGACTCATCAACTGTATCTACGCTAAGTTGTGGTCACCCTCTTCCTGCTCTACCTGCTACAGTTGCGCATGATGGGAGAGGATCTCTCATCTTACATAAAGGTCTAATAAATGATAGGCTAGTCTCAGTACTTTTCGATTCGGGATGTACTACCGTCGGGGTTAAGGAGTCTCTGATAGATCCTTGCTGTGCCACTGGAAAAACAATCAAATGTGTTACATTTGGTGGTACTATGGAAAGCTATCCTACTGCTATTATTAGGATTGACACTCCTTTCTTCACAGGAGATGTCCATGCATGTCTTCTTCCTAATCCTATTGCGGATCTTATAATCGGTCGTATTCATGGGGTTAAGGAATGCACCCCGCAACAAATTTCTAGTTGGGAAGAAAAAAACATTCAAACGGTCAATGCAGTGGTGACAAGAGCTCAAGCTCTTAATCCCCCAACTTCATCTGATAATAGTAATGAAGTTGATAGCCAAGACGAGCACTTGGTGATTTCCCATGACTCGTTTGTTAAACGTCAAGAAGAGGATCCTTCTTTGAAGAAATACTTCCTTCTTGCAAAGAAAGGGGATCCCAATCAAAATACGAATCACAAATCGTATATTACTATGAAGAATGGTATATTGGTACGAATGGTACAACACTCGGACAAGTCTATGCATTCGCAAATTCTTGTGCCTAAGTGTATGAGAGCCTTAATTCTTCGGCATGCACACGATTCTCAGTGTGCTGGACACATGGGTTTTTCCAGAACTAAAACTAGAGTCCTTGCGTCATTCTTTTGGCCATTCGTGAATAAAGACATCCGAATTTATTGCCGATCTTGCAAAATTTGTCAAGAGGTCAAGTCTAGGGGTCCGAGACATGCTGCTCCTATTCAGGCTGCAGATATTCCGATTCGGCCGTTTCAGAAAATGGCTATAGACATCATTGGTCCGTTCAAAATTAAGTCAGCCAGAGGACACCAATTTATCCTCACTTGCGTGGACATGTGCACGCGTTGGCCAGAGGCTATTCCTCTGAAGAGCATATCAACTGTCGATATCGCTGATGCTCTTTGGCTCGTATTTTCTCGTCTGGGATTCCCCGGAGAAATACTGTCGGATCACGGCACTCAGTTAATTTCGGACGTTATGTCTCAGGTAATGGCTACGCTAGACATTAAAAGGTCTCTCAGTAGTATTTATCATCCAATGTCCAATGGATTGGTAGAACGTCTTAACAGGACACTAAAGAACTTACTTGGCAAGATAACGGAGGATCATCCTGAAGATTGGGACAGGGTTTTACCTGCAGTCCTCTTTGCCTATAGAGAGGTTCCCAACGAGCATACAGGGTTTTCTCCTTTCGAACTTGTCTTTGGCGCGCAACCGCGCGGGCCAATGTCCTTGTTACACGATTTGATAACTTCCGATAATATTGACGATGATACACAATCGTCATATGAATATGTTATAGCTCTTAGAGAAAAGATTATCGAATCGTGCAGGTTAGCAACTTCATCTTCCGAATTTGCGAAAGAAAAAGCTAGGCGATTTGCTAATAAGAAAAGACGCCTACGTCAACTTTGTCCTGGAGACAAAGCATATGTCTTACTGCCCTCAAGAGAGAATAGACTTCTCATTTCTTGGAAGGGTCCATACACTATAGTCTCGAAAATTTCTGATGTCGACTATATTGTCGATGTGGATGGAAGGCATAAAACCTTCCATATAAATATGCTAACAGAGTTTATTGAACGTCCAGACTATTTACAGCCTATTTTCCAGGCGACGGACGACTCTCCAGTTCAACATGGTCACATCTCATCCCTGTCCGTTATACAGGATGAGGAAACTATTTTTTCTGACGTGAACTTACCTCTTCCTGCGATTCCACTTACTTCAACGGAATCGTGGAGAGACGTTACAGTCTCTTCCAACTTGTCTTTTGAGGAACAGCGTCAAGTATCCTCTACGTTACAATCATATCAGGATGTCCTTACCGACATTCCTGGACACACAGATGTCATAGAACATGACATCATACTTACTGATCGTAATCCGATCAGAGTAAGACCATACCCAATACCTATTCATTTTCAAGCACAAGTCGAGAAAGAATTGGATGAAATGATTCAACTACAAATAATTGAACCATCCACTTCAGCTTATTCTTCGTCGATAGTTATTGTTCGAAAGAAAGACAATAACATACGTCTTTGCGTTGATTATCGCAAATTAAATCAAGTTACGAAGTTCGATGCTGAACCTATGCCGTTATTAGATGATCTACTTATTAGACTTTCTAAAGCTAAATTCTTTACTAAACTAGACTTGTCGAAAGGTTATTGGCAAGTCCCACTGACGGAACACGCCAAACCTCTCACTGCTTTTTCGACACCTAGGGGTCTGTTTCAATGGAATTTTATGCCTTTCGGGCTTATGAACGCCCCAGCGACTTTCGTGCGCATGATGCGACGAATTCTATCAGATCGTGCAGATGTCATTGCATATTTAGACGACATCTGTCTTTTCAGCGATACTTGGGAAGAACACTATGTGGGTCTGAAGGAATTGCTATCTACTCTACGTGAGCATAGTTTGACTGCTAAACCCTCTAAAGCTTTTGTTGGGTTTAGTGAAATTTCCTTCCTAGGTCATCGAGGTGGTCATGGTCTGTTGAAGACAGAGGACCAAAACATTTCAAAGATATTAAATATCTCGGTTCCGAAGACAAAAAAGCAAGTGCGTAGTCTCTTGGGATTGATACAATTCTATGGAAGATTCATTGAGAATCTGTCCTCCATTATGGCACCACTTTCAACGTTATTGAAAAAAGGTTCTCCTAATATGGTGCGTTGGTCCCAAGAATGCCAATCTTCATTGGATCAGGTTAAGAATTTGTTCTCATCTCATCCTATCTTAAGACTACCGACGATTGATAAGACTTTTGTCCTTCGTAGTGATGCCTCTTCCACTGGCATTGGAGCGGCACTAATGCAGGAATATTCAGGAACTCTGCATCCTGTAATGTATATTTCTAGGAAGCTGAATGCGGCAGAAAGGAATTACTCGGTTTTGGACCGTGAATTGTTGGCTATGGTTTGGTCCATTCTTAAGCTACAAAGGTTCCTTCTGGGCGCGCATTTCTTTATGGAAACCGACCAAAAAGCTCTTACGGCTATGCAAAGTAAGGATTTGAAGAGCTCGAGATCTACTCGTTATGCTATTGCTCTTCAGCCTTTCCATTTCACGGTGCGAGCTATCCGTGGTTCGGATAATGTGATGGCGGACATATTGTCTAGATGCCCACATGATTCCAGTTAAATCTTGTGTCCTAGTTTTTCCTGATATATTTTCAGACTTAGGTCTGTCCTTAATATCATAATATGTTGTAATACAAATGTATTTGGATGATGTTTAGATAATTTAACAAATTTCATTTTGTCCATCCATCAGTGATATGTTGCTAAAATAGCATTGACATTTGTATATTGCTATGATTATATTATTTAGTAATGTTTGATATATGATTGGTATTGCCAGCAACTTAGGTTTCTTGAATGGTATCCCTTAGTTTGTTTGGCTTAAAGGAAATATTTTCTCCTATGTTGGGAGATGATTTGTACCCTCTTCTATTGTACCTGATATTAGGTTCATTGTTTGCATGAGCACAGAAGTGATACTGGTGCTATCTTGCTCATGAACATATTAAAAAAAAAAAAATTGCATTTTTTTTTTTACAGGGGGGTGGTAGTAATGTTGCTGTCATTTTCGACGGAGTCATCTGTCAAGTTATTTGCTTATGTTTGTATCATAAGTATAATTGTGTCTTTACCTGCGATGTCAGGTTGATTAGGGGTTGTCTTCCCTTGTTTATTCATTCATTGTGTTTGACCTTTAGGGTCAGAGGTTGACAGTTCGGCGTAGGCCTATGGGAAGGTTTTTTAAGCGGGAGTGAGATATACTTCCGGGAAGCCGGGAGGTCCTGTTTTTCTGAAGGGACCAAGAGTCCATTGTTTTTCGGGGAGAATCTTCGAAGTAACTGCTATGGCAGTTTTCCCCAGTGAATCTCTGTGCGTCGGGATGACGACAGAATTCCTTGTGTAGTTCTGAGGATTCATTTACCAGGTAATACCGACCTTTATGCATTATTACGCTTTTCGGTGGCAGAACATGTAAAGGATTACCTAGGGTGAACAGCAGCTCACTGATCCGCCATTTCAGAACTTATATATTTGTGCTCGAGGTAGCCATCCAAGACTGTTAGTCTTATATTGTCCAGAAATCCAGTGACGAAGATATATTGTGGGAGCCGCAGATTGGCGGAACTTCTATCTACAATAAGTATTACTGCAGGGTTGATGATAACCTATTTAACAGAAGTACACGGCCGACGTCAGAACGAGGCCTGTGCTTTCGGCTATTATACTACAGCCTGATATGTGCAATTGGCGGGGAGTGCCAAGTTGCACCTGTGTGTCAAAGTAACTAAGGCATCTGACGCGTTTAGTCAGAGACGCCAAGGGCGACGCTACGAACTGTCATTATTGAAGAACTTTGCTATTGACCATGCACGTCTATTCTGATGTTTACCTTTTTGAATGCCAAATGTATACCTATCGATGTCAGGTCAGCATGACCTTGTTACACTGACTGTTCCTGTTGATATTATGTGTGTTCCCGTCAATAAATGTCTTGAAACATGCCTGCAGTGTCAAAGCATCCTTGATTACTGCATGTGAGAGTATGGGTTGCAGGATCTACATCTATACGAGCCTAAACACATTCGCGTCTTCATTCGCACCCACACTCAATTCATCATACGCTCGCACTACACATCTAACAACATGTATACTGTCTTGGGCCAGTGATCACCTCAACAAGAAAAAAAAAGACAGTTAC
>JAMPIV010016761.1:0-151080 GCA_024509875.1 Oreohelix idahoensis
GGGGGGGGGTGGGGGGTGGGGGGGGGGGGGGTTTGGTTTTTGGGGGTGTTTTGGGGTTGTGGTTTTTGGGTTGGGGGGTGGGGGTGTGTTGGGGAGATTGTTGGTTTGGGGATAGGGGGTTTTAGTTTGGTTATTTTAGTGGGGTTTTTGGGGGTGGGGGGGGGGGATTTTTTAGGTTGGGGGGGGTTTTTTTTTTAGGATAGAGGGGGGTTTGGGTTTTTTTTGGATATTGTGGATTGGTTTGGGGTGGGGTTTGGGGGGTTGGGGTTGGGGTGTGTGGGGGGGTTGGGTTTTTTGGTTTATTTTTTTTGGGGATTGGGGTTGTGGGTGGGGGGGGGGGGGGTGGGGGGATGATTTGGATTAGGAGGGGTTGGGTGGGGGGGGGGGTGTGTGTGGTTTGGGGAGATGGGATGTGATTGGTGGGTGGGTTTTGGGGGGATGGTGGGGTGTTTGTGGGGGGGGGGGGGGATGTTATGTTATGTTTTGTTTTTTTTGTGGGGTATTAGGTAGGGGAATTGGGGGGGGGGGGTATATGGGTAGTAGAGGGGGGGGGTTAGTTAGGGGTGGGGGGGGGTTGGTTGGGGGGGTTGGGGGGGGTATTTTTTTGTAATTGGTTTTATTGTTGGGGGGGGAGGAGGGGGTTTGGTATTGGGGAATGTTTTGGGGTTGGGAGATGTGGTGGGGGGTTTTTTGGGTAGGGTATGGGGGGTTGGGGGGGGGAAAATATTGTGGGGGGGGGGATGGGGTATTTAGGGGGTTGGGGGTGGTGGGGGGTTTTGGGGGGGGGGGGGGGGGGGGGGGGGGGGGGGGAGGGGGGGGATGGAAGGATTGGGGTTTAAGTTTTTTAGGTTTTTTTTGGGGTTTTGTAGGGGGGGGGGTGGGAATATGATATGAAAAATGGAGTATAGGGTGATTTGGGAGTTGGGGGTTTGTTGGGGGGAAATGGGAGGGGGATGGGTTATTTATTGGGAAAGTTGGGATTTTTTTTGGGGGGGGGGGATTTTTTTGGGGGTGGGGTTGTGGTTGTTTATTTTGGTATAGATTAGTGGTGTTGAATTTATATGTGGGGGGGGGGTGGGAGTGTTGGATGGGTTTTTGGGGGGGGGGGTGTGGGGTGGGGGGGGGGTTTGGGGGGTTATAGGGTTGGAGTTTTTGGAGTGAGTTTTGTGGGTTAGGGGGGGGGGGGGGGGGGGTTGGTTGATGGAGAGGGGGTTTGTTGGGGGGGGTGGGGTTGGGTTGGGGGGGTTTGGGGGTTTTTGGGGTTGGGGGGGGGTTTTGGTTTTATATGGTTGTGTGGTTTTGGGTGGGGTTTGTTGGGGTATGGGGTTTGTGTGGAGTTTGTTGGTTTATTTGGGGTTGTGGTTGGGTGGGTTTGTGGTGGTGTGGGGGTTTTTTATTTTAGGGTAAGGTTTATGGATTTAGAGGGATTATTGGGGGGGGGGGGGGGGAAGGGTTGTATGTTTTGGGTGGGGGGTTAGAGGGGGGAGTGGGGGGGGGGGGGGGGGGGGGGGGGTGTGATTAGGTTGGAAAAATTGGTTTGTTATGGGGGGGGTAGATGATTAGGTGAGTAGTAGAGTTGGGGGGGGATAAATAAAGAGGAAGAGAGTAAGGAGTATGGGGGAGATGGTGGGGTGTGGTGAGAGATGAGGTATGTTTGGGAGTTGTTTGGTGTGGAGTGAGATGGGGGGAGTGGAGGGTGGGGGGTAGTAAGGAGGGGGGTTGGGGAGAGGTGTGTGAAGGGGGGGGAATAGGGTTTTTATTGATTTGGGGGGGTGGGGGGGGGGGGGGTAGTGGGTTTGAGTGAAGTAGGAGTGGTGGTGGTGGTGGGTATAGAAGGGAGGATATGGTGTGGGAATGGATGGGGAGGAGGAAGTTGAAGTGGGAGGTGAGGTGTTGAGGGAGGTGGATGGGGGGGGTTGGTTGGATAAAAGATTATTTGGGAGTGGGGGGGGTTTTTTTTTTATGGATTTAGGGATTGGATGGGGGGGTATTGTGAGATTGAGAGGTTGAAAAATTAGGATGAGGTGTTGTGGTTGGTTTGGGTGTGAATTGTAGTAGGGGGGGGGTGGGAAATGGTAGGGGGGGGTTTAGGATTGTTGTGGTGAAGGAGGGGGTTTTTGTAGGAAGGAGGGATTTTTTGGGGTGAAATTGATTTTTGTAGTTGATATTTGAGGTGTGATAGTGGTTTTGGGGGGGGGGTAGTTGGGGTATTATAGAGGTATTGGAGTGGATAGAGATTTGGAGGGGGGAAGTTGGGGTGGTGTGAAGGTTGGAGGAGGATGGATATAGTGGAGATGGGGAGGGTATATGGGGGGGGGGGAATGTTAGTTTTAGTTGGAAGGGGGAGGGATGGAGGGGGGGGAATGGAGGGGTTGTTTGTATGAAGTTGGGGGTGGGAAGGGTGAGGGATTTTGGGGGGATTTGGATTGGAGTGGGGGAAGTGTATGAGGAGAAGTGGATGGAGGATGTGTGGAAGTGGAGGAAGGGGAGGGGATTTTGGGAGTGTGTATGATGGGGGAAGGGATTTTGGTTGGATAATTGGTATAATTGGGTGAAGATAGGGAGGGGTATGGGATAGAGGGGGAATGTGGAGTGGAAGAGGTTGTGATGTGATTAGGGAGTGTGAGGAGGTGGAGAGGGGGAGAGGTGGGGAGAGAGGGGTGGAAAAGGTTTTGTAGGGAGGTGATAGGGGAGATGGGTTTGGGAGGTAGGGTGGGAGATGGGTTGGGAGTAGAGTGTATGGTTTTGGGAGAGATGTGTGGGTGATGAATTGGGAATTGGGTGGGGTGTTAGGAGTTACACTATAGTTTGTTAGGTAGGGGATTTGTTACGGAGGTGGTGATGAAGGTTTGGGGTATGGGGGGTTTTAAGGATGAGTCCTCTTTGCCTAAGAGAGTGTTGGGAAATTAGTGATGTATGGGGGGGGGAGAACTTGTCTTTGGGGCAACCGCGGAGGAGATTAATGAGGGAATTTGTATAGTGGGGTTTATAAGTGTTCCGGTAGTGGTGTATATTGACGATCATACACAATCGTCATATGAATATGTTATAGCTCTTAGAGAACAGATTATCGAATCGTGCAGGTTAGCAACTTCATCTTCCGAATTTGCGAAAGAAAAAGCTAGGCGATTTGCTAATAAGAAAAGACGCCTACGTCAACTTTGTCCTGGAGACAAAGCATATGTCTTACTGCCCTCAAGAAAGAATAGACTTCTCATTTCTTGGAAGGGTCCATACACTATAGTCTCGAAAATTTCTGATGTCGACTATATTGTCGATGTGGATGGAAGGCATAAAACCTTCCATATAAATATGTTAACAGAGTTTATTGAACGTCCAGACTATTTACAGCCTATTTTCCAGGCGACGGACGACTCTCCAGTTCAACATGGTCACATCTCATCCCTGTCCGTTATACAGGATGAGGAAACTATTTTTTCTGACGTGAACTTACCTCTTCCTACGATTCCACTTATTTCAACGGAATCGTGGAGAGACGTTACAGTCTCTTCTAACTTGTCTTTTGAGGAACAACGTCAAGTATCCTCTACGTTACAATCATATCAGGATGTCCTTACCGACATTCCTGGACACACAGATGTCATAGAACATGACATCATACTTACTGATCGTAATCCGATCAGAGTAAGACCATACCCAATACCTATTCATTTTCAAGCACAAGTTGAGAAAGAATTGGATGAAATGATTCAACTACAAATAATTGAACCATCCACTTCAGCTTATTCTTCGTCGATAGTTATTGTTCGAAAGAAAGACAATAACATACGTCTTTGCGTTGATTATCGCAAATTAAATCAAGTTACGAAGTTCGATGCTGAACCTATGCCGTTATTAGATGATCTACTTATTAGACTTTCTAAAGCTAAATTCTTTACTAAACTAGACTTGTCGAAAGGTTATTGGCAAGTCCCATTGACGGAACACGCCAAACCTCTCACTGCTTTTTCGACACCTAGGGGTCTGTTTCAATGGAATTTTATGCCTTTCGGGCTTATGAACGCCCCAGCGACTTTCGTGCGCATGATGCGACGAATTCTATCAGATCGTGCAGATGTCATTGCATATTTAGACGACATCTGTCTTTTCAGCGATACTTGGGAAGAACACTATGTGGGTCTGAAGGAATTGCTATCTACTCTACGTGAGCATAGTTTGACTGCTAAACCCTCTAAAGCTTTTGTTGGGTTTAGTGAAATTTCCTTCCTAGGTCATCGAGTTGGTCATGGTCTGTTGAAGACAGAGGACCAAAACATTTCAAAGATATTAAATATCTCGGTTCCGAAGACAAAAAAGCAAGTGCGTAGTCTCTTGGGATTGATACAATTCTATGGAAGATTCATTGAGAATCTGTCCTCCATTATGGCACCACTTTCAACGTTATTGAAAAAAGGTTCTCCTAATATGGTGCGTTGGTCCCAAGAATGCCAATCTTCATTGGATCAGGTTAAGAATTTGTTCTCATCTCATCCTATCTTAAGACTACCGACGATTGATAAGACTTTTGTCCTTCGTAGTGATGCCTCTTCCACTGGCATTG
Source organism: Oreohelix idahoensis (assembly GCA_024509875.1). NCBI lineage: Eukaryota > Metazoa > Mollusca > Gastropoda > Stylommatophora > Oreohelicidae > Oreohelix > Oreohelix idahoensis. The sequence goes on from JAMPIV010016761.1 coordinate 4,562, forward strand.
GAGCGGCACTAATGCAGGAATATTCAGGAACTCTGCATCCTGTAATGTATATTTCTAGGAAGCTGAATGCGGCAGAAAGGAATTACTCGGTTTTGGACCGTGAATTGTTGGCTATGGTTTGGGGTCCATTCTTAAGCTACAAAGGTTCCTTCTGGGCGCGCATTTCTTTATGGAAACCGACCAAAAAGCTCTTACGGCTATGCAAAGTAAGGATTTGAAGAGCTCGAGATCTACTCGTTATGCTATTGCTCTTCAGCCTTTCCATTTCACGGTGCGAGCTATCCGTGGTTCGGATAATGTGATGGCGGACATATTGTCTAGATGCCCACATGATTCCAGTTAAATCTTGTGTCCTAGTTTTTCCTGATATATTTTCAGACTTAGGTCTGTCCTTAATATCATAATATGTTGTAATACAAATGTATTTGGATGATGTTTAGATAATTTAACAAATTTCATTTTGTCCATCCATCAGTGATATGTTGCTAAAATAGCATTGACATTTGTATATTGCTATGATTATATTATTTAGTAATGTTTGATATATGATTGGTATTGCCAGCAACTTAGGTTTCTTGAATGGTATCCCTTAGTTTGTTTGGCTTAAAGGAAATATTTTCTCCTATGTTGGGAGATGATTTGTACCCTCTTCTATTGTACCTGATATTAGGTTCATTGTTTGCATGAGCACAGAAGTGATACTGGTGCTATCTTGCTCATGAACATATTAAAAAAAAAAAAAATTGCATTTTTTTTTTTTACAGGGGGGTGGTAGTAATGTTGCTGTCATTTTCGACGGAGTCATCTGTCAAGTTATTTGCTTATGTTTGTATCATAAGTATAATTGTGTCTTTACCTGCGATGTCAGGTTGATTAGGGGTTGTCTTCCCTTGTTTATTCATTCATTGTGTTTGACCTTTAGGGTCAGAGGTTGACAGTTCGGCGTGGGCCTATGGGAAGGTTTTTTAAGCGGGAGTGAGATATACTTCCGGGAAGCCGGGAGGTCCTGTTTTTCTGAAGGGACCAAGAGTCCATTGTTTTTCGGGGAGAATCTTCGAAGTAACTGCTATGGCAGTTTTCCCCAGTGAATCTCTGTGCGTCGGGATGACGACAGAATTCCTTGTGTAGTTCTGAGGATTCATTTACCAGGTAATACCGACCTTTATGCATTATTACGCTTTTCGGTGGCAGAACATGTAAAGGATTACCTAGGGTGAACAGCAGTTCACGGATCCGCCATTTCAGAACTTATATATTTGTGCTCGAGGTAGCCATCCAAGACTGTTAGTCTTATATTGTCCAGAAATCCAGTGACGAGGATATATTGTGGGAGCCGCAGATTGGCGGAACTTCTATCTACAATAAGTATTACTGCAGGGTTGGTGATAACCTATTTAACAGAAGTACACGGCCGACGTTAGGACGAGGCCTGTGCTTCCGGCTATTATACTACAGCCTGATATGTGCAATTGGCAGGGAGTGCCAAGTTGCACCTGTGTGTCAAGGTAACTAAGGCATCTGACGCGTTTAGTCAGAGACGCCAAGGGCGACGCTACGAACTGTCATTATTGAAGAACTTTGCTATTGACCATGCACGTCTATTCTGATGTTTACCTTTTTGAATGCCAAATGTATACCTATCGATGTCAGGTCAGCATGACCTTGTTACACTGACTGTTCCTGTTGATATTATGTGTGTTCCCGTCAATAAATGTCTTGAAACATGCCTGCAGTGTCAAAGCATCCTTGATTACTGCATGTGAGAGTATGGGTTGCAGGATCTACATCTATACGAGCCTAAACACATTCGCGTCTTCATTCGCACCCACACTCAACTCATCATACGCTCGCACTACACATCTAACAACATGTAAACTGTCTTGGGCCAGTGATCACCTCAACAAGAAAAAAAATACAGTTACAATGACCATGACTTGTCTTTTTGCTATTAATGATAAGGCCTTCATTTTCACTATTTGACACCATTGTATCACTTGCTTCTGGCAACATGTGCTCACGTTTTGCTATTAAGACTGTATCATCAGCGTATCTCAAGCTGTTTCTATTATGTCCGATCACCTATGTGCCTGAAATATCTTCTATGGATCTCATTGTATTTTCACTGTGAAAATTGAACAGATCAGATGAAAGCACACATTCCTGTCTAATCCCCTTTTTACCTGCTGAAACATTCCTATTCGGTTTCTAATTTACATAGCTGCTGTTTATTGCCAGCAGATGTTCTTTATTATTATCTGATCTTTACAGTCGATGTTTATGCTTTCTAACATTTTGATAATTTCCAATGTTTCATCGTCTCAATATGCCTTAGTGTAGTTTATAGAGCACAAGTATAGATCCTTTTTTACTTCTATAGCTCTTTCTATTAATGTTCTTATAATATACGAGTATATATAGAATTTGCTTTTGCCTTTACCTTTTACAAATCCACGTTGATAATCTACAATTTCTGGTTTCATTTTATGTCGTACTCTTCTCATGACAATTCTTAACAATATTTTTGTCACATAACTCATGAGACCAGTTGTGCGATATTCGTCGCATTCAGTGGCTCCAGGTTTCTTTGGCAAAGCTATAAATGTGGATGTTAATAGATTATCAGGTATGTGACCAATATTGTAGATACCATTTAATAGTTTTGTTATCATGTCTACTCCAAATTCTCCCATAACCTCAATTTACTCTACTGTTATATTATCTGGTCCAGGCGCTTTGCCTTTCTTCATGTAGCGCATGAAATCCTCTACTTACGCCACAGTTATTAGTGGTCCTTGAAAGTGCGTCTTGGATGAGCAATGTTGATTTGTCATCATCATACATAATAATAATAGCCCCTTCAGTCATAACTGACTATGGGAATGCGCCCCTGAGGTGACAGTCCTCAGCTGCTTATTTTCCTGGTGCTCCTTTCGACGTTTTCTCCTCACCTCTGCTTCTTGTGTGAGCCTCTCTTCGCCCAATCTGAGGTGGCGCCGTAAATAGCATCGCCACTTAGTGCGATCTGCAGCTTCATCCTCCCATGTTGCTGGATCCATGTCAAGTGCCCTCATATCTCTCTCGCACACATCTTTGAACCTCAGCTGTGGCCGCCCAACTGTTCTCTTGCCATCTGCTAATTGTCCGTAGAAGATATCTTTTGGGATGCGACCATCTTCCATGCGGCGAACATGGCCAAGCCAGCGAAGTCTGCGCTGTCTAAGAAGCGTATACATACTTTGAAGGCCAGCACGTGACAACACCTCGACATTTGTCACTTTATCTTTCCACGAGATGCCGAGGATGCGGCGTAGACACCGCAAATGGAAGGTATTGAGCCTTCTTTCTTGCTTAGCATAGGTCGTCCAGGTCTCTCTTTTACAAATTCTATTCATCGTTCTATTATGTTCTCTTGACTCGTTAATATTATTCCTTCTTTTGATTAAAAAAATTCAGTGTCTTGTTGTGTTTTTCATCCTGAAAGTATTATCAATTGTAAATATCATTATGATGTAAATATCAGACACTGTAGTGGGTTTGATGGTATTGTATGATGGTGATATTACTAAATGTAATGTATGAGGCCAGCTGTGAAGGCTCCTGAGATAAAATGTAGTTGTGAATTGTCAGAAGGCATTTCTTGCTACCACTATGACCTCACACTCAATTTTTTTTCTCTTAATGAATGTATCTATGTAAAATGTCTAGGGTAATGATATGTAATGTGGTGTGATAATTATAGATACACCCACAGATATTTAAGCAGACTAATAATATTAACAAATGTTAAAATACACTGAACTAACTCACGTGTGTAAAATTTTTGATAGAATTATATTACATTTATTTGTTCTGGATCAAGTTTTTATGTTGACCAGAACTTTTTGTTAAAAAAAAAGGATTTAAAATTATGAAAGAAATGCATGGAATGTTACATAATGAATGCAAGAGTGTACATATATATAAGTACTAGACTAGTTAGTTTTATTAAAATGTTCTAGTAGTCATCTACTTGGGAGGATAGTTAATGCTTGTGCTGTTGGGGTGGCCTCATCACACCTGTCTATATTGACTACACAGTGTCCAGTAAATTGCAGGAATTTTATGGGGTATTAGTAACTAAAAGGCGTTGGTGAACTTCCAGCAGACCAGAGGCTCACTCATCTTGCATATGTAGCTCTGGTGCTGAAATCTGGTGGTCCCACCTCTCCGTGCTGGCGGGCAATAATAGTGGTCTCTGTCACAACGTACTGCACAGATACACTCGAGTAAAATCACCAACTGAATGGACACCGCCTTGTTCACAACTGAAACTCACAGCTCTGCAATCAAAGTATTGGCTATGTGTCAAAATTCTATTCTCTACCCACGTCTGGACACAACACGGACACAACAACCACATCATACAGACAGGTCAGATCTCTCTGACCAAACAGCACATTTACCATGGTGGTTTTTACATCAGATAGGTCCTCCCAGACTATAGATTCTGAAAAATATTTATTAGTTTCCTTCCCTAAAAGTGGATAGGTAATATGTTTCATTATTCTCAACACTTGATCTGTCTTTCCTAACCCTTGCTGGAGTTTATGTATATTGTTGGTCCCTAGACCCTGACTTGGGCGGGGGGTCTAGAGCAAATCCCTACTTGTTTGTAAGGCTAGATTTCGATATGGCAGTATCAAATCACTCGAACATTAAACAATATTCAAAATATACAAAGAAATAATTTCAATCTTACCAGATTATGAATAAAGAACACAGAAATGCTAGCAAAACTCAGCTGAGCTGCTGGCTATAGTATGGCGTCCCTGAACTTATTTCACTTTCTTTCATTTGGAAATCACCACACTTTAAAATACTGTGTCTATCATCGAACAACTATTGAGGAATGGCCCCACTTGCGCGTCTGAGCGCCGATAAAATGATTGTCTGTGGCCAATCACTGCCTAGGTTTATTTCAAATTCAAATTTCCTACCCTAAAGTCATTTCAGTCATGCTTCAGTCAAGTATGGATGTTTATCTGTTAGTCTGTCCGTCTCTACTTGTTTTTTTTTTTTTTCAAAAACGTACTTGATTTTTGAACCAACCTTTCTCTCCCCTCCAAAATTTTGTCGTTAAAAGTTATATTTAGACACAGCTCCCACCAATGTCCCTTCGCTTCCCTACTAAGTAGATTTGAACACCTGCGTCTCGAGGTCGTGTTTTTTTGTGTGCAAATAGCGACACTTTTTATTCCATACAGTATGTCGCTGATGTGAACAACACTGTCTTTTGTCATTATCTTCAATATTATCTATCCGTCTGTAAAATTAAGAACATATTAGTTCACTGCTCAGAATGGGCCATCCGGCCAGCTAATTTTTATATTCCTAACATTAATATTACGAAAAAGTTACTTTTTAATTTTTGTAATATTCCAAACATCTGCGTTCTGCCGATGAATTCAAATCAAAGGCTTGGTATCGCAAAAGCGACCAATAAATGACTGTGGCGTAACATATCCAAGGTCCCTTCTGTCGAGTTCCTTGCTTTATGTCAACTTGGGAAACGTGACTTTTCTCCGTTTCCCCCCCAATTGCGTCTCCTTAGCCTTTCTAGTCTCACGCAATCTTTCCAGTCATATTTTTTTCCTTTTATCCGCCGTTCCCCTCCTGTCTAGCAAGTCAATTTTTATGGAGGGTGATGACCCGCGGTCTGGGCGATCATGTACTATCAGCAGCCTACGCATTATGTTTTTATCCTTACATGTTATCTTTGGAGGTATTTTACCGTTGTATCTCTGTCAATTTCACTACACATCTCCCCACTTGAAAACATGCCTATGGCAAGTTCCAAAACCAGCGATACACATAGGTAAAATTACTCCTCACGTCTGCCACTACTCTAATTTTGATCACAGGGGTGCCGACTGAGGAAATCTGCACCGACATTCAATTTGCCTGGGATATATTGGATACTGAACTGATAAGGTTGAAGCAATAAAGACCACCTCAGCAATCTTGCGTTTTCATGCTTAGCCTGAGATAAGAATACGAGAGGCTGATGGTCCGTCTCCACCACAAAAGTCCTACCATACAGATAGATTTGAAACTTCTTTATTGCCCAGATTAACGCTAAACATTCTTTTTCGCTTGTGGAGTATCCTTGTTCCGCCTTATTCAATTTACGGCTTGCATAAGCGACTGGTTTCAGTTCCCCATCAGGTGAAGATGATCTTTGCAACAAAGCCCCTCCTAGTCCTACATTACTTGCATCGGTTCTTAAGACAAAGTCCTGTGTCAAATCAGGCAGTTTGAGAATAGGCTTGCTAGTGAGTTTTTCCTTTAACTCTTGGAACGCTAGTTCACATTGTGCAGTCCAAATAATTTTATCTGGAAGTCCCTTGCGAGTCAGATCAGTCAGAGGAGCACAAATAGCGTTAAAATTCTTGATGTATTTCTGATAAAATCCGCATAACGACACAAATGATCGCACGTCTTTTTTGTTTGCGGCCTAGGTGCTCTCTGCAGTTTTTCCAAGTTCTTAGGATCAGGGGTCATATTACCCTGATATACAGTGTGTCCCAAGAATTCCAACTCTTTGCATCCTATACAACATTTTGTGGGCCTAGCAGTTAAGTTCGCCTCCCGAAGTCTATCAAACAACATCTCCAGAGCTTCAATGTGTTCTTCAAATGTCTCTGTGGCGACGAGAATATCATCCATGAAATTCGTGATACATGGGTTATTCAGGGGATCCAACAATTTGCGCATCATCCTTGAAAAACACACTCGGAGCATTTTTCAGTCCGAATGGTAGCATATTGAATTCATAATGTCCATCCGAAGTGCTAAAAGCCAAATAAGGTCTCACTTCAGGCTTCACTGGGATCTGGTAATAGCCTTTACTAAGATCCACCTTTGAAAAGTATTTTGCCTTGTTCAGTCTGGCAAATAACTGTTTTGTGTCTGGTAATGGATCCACTTGTCCTTCTGTGACAGCATTCAGTTTCCTGTAATCTATGCACAGTCTGTGTTCCCCAGTCGGTTTTCTCAACAAAACGACACTAGAACTAAAAGATGATTCACTGTGCGAAATAATCCCCTCCTTCAACAAATACTCTATTTCTTCCTTCAATGCCTTCTCCTTCGCGAACGGAATAGAATAGGCTCTCATACAGATTGGGTTTGAGTCTACCAGTTTCATGTCATACTGTAGCAAATTTGTATGGCCTGGTTTATCTGTTAATACATCTGTATGTTCCTCCAGAACCTGTTGAACTCTCTCCCTCTGGTTTTTAGTCAGGTGCTTACTGACTTTTACCTGTGCTGCGGTTTCACAAGGATGTAATGGGTATTCATGTGAGGTGAGTGGTTCTTTTTTGCATCTGGGTTGCAATAGCCAAGGTCAATAAGGGGGTGCTTTCCTGGAGTGGTCTGTCCAGATACTTCTTTAACAGGTTTACATGATAAACTTTCTCCTTCCCCTTTTTGTCAATTTTATAGTTTGTTCTAGACACCTTCTCTAGAACCGTATATGGACCTTGCCAACCAATTTGTAATTTATTCTGGCTTCCGGGTAGTAGAAGCAGCACCTTCTCTCCGACTGCCAGTTCCCTGTCCTTTGCCTTCCTATTAAAATATGCTGCATGTTTCTTCCTGGCTTGCTTCAAATTATCATTTGCCAGTTTCCATCCAGCTTTCAAACGAGTGGTCAGTTCGTTCACGTATTGATACGATGAGGTAACAGTCTCTTCCGCCTTCTCATCTGTCCAGGTCCTTAATAGAGCTTCTAATGGACCTTTTATTGGCCTCCCAAATAGCAGAGTTGCGGGAGCCATCCCGGTTGAACTATGTGGTACCTCCCGGTACGCAAACAATGCGGCGGGCAGGAATTGATCCCACAGATCCGGTTTTTTCGTGTGCCAGCTTTCTCAGGATAGAAATGAGAGTCCCGTTGAACCTCTCTACCTGGCCGTTCCCTTGTGGATGGTACGGACTACAATGAAAGTGTCTGGCTTGAAATAGCTTAAAAACTTCTTCCGTTAGTTTCCCCTTGAACTGAGAACCATTATCCGTCAAGATTTGATGCGGGAATCCTAATCGGGTAAATATTGTAAGTAGTGCCTCTGCTACATGTTTTGAATCAATTGATGGCAGGGCTACCGCCTCTCCCCACATAGAACAAGTGTCCACCAGAGTAAGGATGTAACTGTTCCTCCTCTTGGTCCGAGTGAGAGGTCCTACAATATCCACTGCAACCCTCTCAAAAGGTTTCCCACTATGGGCATTTCCCCTAGAGTTGCAGGAGCAGTCCAGTGCTTTGGAGCTACCCTTTGACATTCTGGGCAGGATTTGACATATCTTTTTATATCCTCCGCTATCCCTGGCCAGAAGTAATGACAAGCTATACGCTGTCCTGTGGCGCTGATCCCCATGTGACCACTGAAGGGAGTCGCATGCCCGAGTTCCATCACTTTATCTCTATATGAAGTGGGAAGAACCAGCTGGTTGTGACCATTTGTTCCAGTTCCGGCCTTCCTGTATAAGAGTTTGTTCTTCATGAAATATTCCCCCTTGCTCGGAGGTGTGTGGCATTTGGGCAATTTTTTAAAACAGGGCTTGAGTGTCCTATCCTCAGCCTGCGCCTTCCTCATCTCCTCTGGATGAGCATTTATAGGTTCACCTTCTTCCTCCTTCTTCTGTGACCTGGTCTGCACTGTCGCCATGATCACAGGTTTCTCGGGATTCCCCAAGAAGACGTATCTACACCCCAATATCAGAGGGTAGATTGGTTCATCTATCACTGCTGCTCTGATTTCTCCCTCCACATAGCGAGTTTTCACCATTATCCTTGCGATGGGAAGTGTCATGAGTGGTATGTCCTTAGTCGCCCCTTGTATTTCCACTGTTTCTGTGGTATACTGACTTGGGTCCACTAGGCTAGACTTCACAACTGAATCATAATCCAAACCTGTATCATAAAGGCACCTTATGGTGACCCCATTACAAATAACATCCTCACAAACTGCGGGGTGATAAGGTTCCTGTTGTCCATTAGGATTAACCTTTAATCTTCGCGTTCCCGACTTCATTGCAGCAATGTTTGAAGGTTTCCTTCTACAAAATTCGGTGTTATGGTTATCCTTCTTGCACCATTTACACCATCTTTTTCCTTGGTTCAACGGTTTTCTTTCATTGAACTTTTGGTCATTGAACTGTGAGTTTCTGTCGCGATAGTCATTTCTTGGCCGCTCAAAGTTTGTCCTACCTTTATTTCCCTGCTCTCTATTATCAAATTTATTAAATTGCTGTGGAGCTTTAAAATTGTCTATGTGCTTCTTTTTAGCACCACTTACCTCTGCCTGAACTGCCTGATACCTCTCAGCAACATTTAAAATTTCCCCCAACTTCTCTGCACCTTGTTCCATGAGAAATTTTCTCATGTCTGGAGCCATGGACTCTCTCAATTGCTCAATCATGATCATTTCTTTAAGATCTTGGGTCTTCCCCAGAGCCGTCCATTTCTCCAAATAGGTTTCTAGTCTAGCAGAGAATTGGTGGTATGTCTCCCCAGACAACAGTTTGGCATTTCTAAATTTCTTACGATAAAATTCACCATTCTTCTCGTACCTTAATAACAAAGCCTGCTTTAACATGTCATAATTGTCTTGGTCTTCCCTGTTAATTTTGGCAAATACTTCATAAGAAGTACCTCTCAATCCCTGTGATAGCTTTAAACTCCACCTCTCTCTCTCTAACCCATATGTAGTAGCTAATAACTCAAAACGTCCTAGGTACCCCTCTATGTCATCGTCTTTTTCAACAAAATGGTCTAAATGAAACCCCATAGCTGAGTTTGAGGCTCCCAGAGTGGGCGTAGCATCTGAGGCAAAAGGGCTGGCACCATTTTCAGGAGCCGGGCCTTGTAATTCCAGCTCCCTTAGTCGTAATTCGTGCTCCCTTTGCAACCTTCTATCTTCTGCCTCCCTTTCGGCAGTCAACCTTTTTTCTTCTGCCTCCCTTTGCTGTCGTTTTTCTTCTGCCTCCCTTTGCTGTCGTTTTTCTTCTGCCTCAATCTGCAGCCTCTTAATTTCTCTATCAGCCTCAATTTGTAACCTCTTCTCTTCAGCTACCTTTCTATCTTCCCTTTCAATATATTTATCACATTCAGCCGTTACATATTGAATTAAAAATCTGACCATCCATTCCCATCTCCTTTGCGGTCAGCACAGCAGCTGATCGGAATTTTGCTAGCTCCGCCATACTTTTCAGACAATATAATAATATACAAGCTAAATCTCTAACCAGTAAATACACTAAGTACTTCTTATGACTATAGTCTAACTAATTCTAACTAACCAGTTAACTAATTAATTATCACTGGCTGTGAAGATTCACCAACTTTTATCTGCAGGGACACTTTTAATTTTAAAGGGAATTTCACAATTTATTTTCCCCTAATTTTATTTCTCCAACCAGGAGATCCTAATATTACTGTTGGGCTAATTATCCCTGGACAAGACCCCAATGTATGTAGTGGGTTTGATGGTATTGTATGATGGTGATATTACTAAATGTAATGTATGAGGCCAGCTGTGAAGGCTCCTGAGATAAAATGTAGTTGTGAATTGTCAGAAGGCCTTTCTTGCTACCACTACGACCTCACACTCAATTTTTTTTTTTCTTAATGAATGTATCTATGTAAAATGTCTAGGGTAATGATATGTAATGTGGTGTGATAATTATAGATACACCCACAGATATTTAAGCAGACTAATAATATTAACAAATGTTAAAATACACTGAACTAACTCACGTGTGTAAAATTTTTTGATAGAATTATATTACATTTATTTGTTCTGGATCAAGTTTTTATGTTGACCAGAACTTTTTGTTAAAAAAAGGATTTAAAATTATGAAAGAAATGCATGGAATGTTACATAATAAATGCAAGAGTGTACATATATAAGTACTAGACTAGTTAGTTTTATTAAAATGTTCTAGTAGTCATCTACTTGGGAGGATAGTTAATGCTTGTGCTGTTGGGGTGGCCTCATCACACCTGTCTATATTGACTACACAGTGTCCAGTAAATTGCAGGAATTTTATGGGGTATTAGTAACTAAAAGGCGTTGGTGAACTTCCAGCAGACCAGAGGCTCACTCATCTTGCATATGTAGCTCTGGTGCTGAAATCTGGTGGTCCCACCTCTCCGTGCTGGCGGGCAATAATAGTGGTCTCTGTCACAACGTACTGCACAGATACACTCGAGTAAAATCACCAACTGAATGGACACCGCCTTGTTCACAACTGAAACTCACAGCTCTGCAATCAAAGTATTGGCTATGTGTCAAAATTCTATTCTCTACCCACGTCTGGACACAACACGGACACAACAACCACATCATACAGACAGGTCAGATCTCTCTGACCAAACAGCACATTTACCATGGTGGTTTTACATCAGATAGGTCCTCCCAGACTATAGATTCTGAAAAAATATTTATTAGTTTCCTTCCCTAAAAGTGGATAGGTAATATGTTTCATTATTCTCAACACTTGATCTGTCTTTCCTAACCCTTGCTGGAGTTTATGTATATTGTTGGTCCCTAGACCCTGACTTGGGCGGGGGGTCTAGAGCAAATCCCTACTTGTTTGTAAGGCTAGATTTCGATATGGTAGTATCAAATCACTCGAACATTAAACAATATTCAAAATATACAAAGAAATAATTTCAATCTTACCAGATTATGAATAAAGAACACAGAAATGCTAGCAAAACTCAGCTGAGCTGCTGGCTATAGTATGGCGTCCCTGAACTTATTTCACTTTCTTTCATTTGGAAATCACCACACTTTAAAATACTGTGTCTATCATCGAACAACTATTGAGGAATGGCCCCACTTGCGCGTCTGAGCGCCGATAAAATGATTGTCTGTGGCCAATCACTGCCTAGGTTTATTTCAAATTCAAATTTCCTACCCTAAAGTCATTTCAGTCATGCTTCAGTCAAGTATGGATGTTTATCTGTTAGTCTGTCCGTCTCTACTTGTTTTTTTTTTTTTTTTAAAACGTACTTGATTTTTGAACCAACCTTTCTCTCCCGTCCAAAATTTTGTCGTTAAAAGTTATATTTAGACACAGCTCCCACCAATGTCCCTTCGCTTCCCTACTAAGTAGATTTGAACACCTGCGTCTCGAGGTCGTGTTTTTGTGTGCAAATAGCGACACTTTTTATTCCATACAGTATGTCGCTGATGTGAACAACACTGTCTTTTGTCATTATCTTCAATATTATCTATCCGTCTGTAAAATTAAGAACATATTAGTTCACTGCTCAGAATGGGCCATCCGGCCAGCTAATTTTTATATTCCTAACATTAATATTACGAAAAAGTTACTTTTTAATTTTTGTAATATTCCAAACATCTGCGTTCTGCCGATGAATTCAAATCAAAGGCTTGGTATCGCAAAAGCGACCAATAAATGACTGTGGCGTAACATATCCAAGGTCCCTTCTGTCGAGTTCCTTGCTTTATGTCAACTTGGGAAACGTGACTTTTCTCCGTTTCCCCCCCAATTGCGTCTCCTTAGCCTTTCTAGTCTCACGCAATCTTTCCAGTCATATTTTTTTCTTTTTATCCGCCGTTCCCCTCCTGTCTAGCAAGTCAATTTTTATGGAGGGTGATGACCCGCGGTCTGGGCGATCATGTACTATCAGCAGCCTACGCATTATGTTTTTATCCTTACATGTTATCTTTGGAGGTATTTTACCGTTGTATCTCTGTCAATTTCACTACAGACACATTAAATTGAACATAAAATGATAATGAATACACTAATTATAACCGAAGATCAGATTTAACACGGTAGACTCTCCTGAGATAGTGGATGAACGGAGGCAAATGAAGCTCAACTGATGCTTTCCTACCATTACTTTGACATTAAAAAAAAATACAAACAAACAAACAAACTTGGCAGCCACTTCCAACCACATGAAATGTAATACATGTTTCTCGTTACATAATTTGCTGTGTTTTTATTATTTATTTTTCGTTTTGTTTTTCTTCTGTCTGCAAATGTATTTAATTTTCTGACGTTTCTAATCGTTATATTGATGCTTATGTCAGCATCTGTGTTTCAATATCATTTTTACATACTGTCTGCGTGTTTTCTTTCCACATCTCAGTACATCTATTAGCATTCAAAAAATGTATTAAATTTTTTTTCTCCAACAAACAGAAATGACATTTAACTGAAAAAGATCGCGATAATGACATAACCATCAATATTTAATATAACTAATGGCTTGTGATCAAGCCAACATTAATCTTGCATTCATTAGGGAAAATACGGTATGAATATCCGCCGATTATTAATGTAGAGTAATGGATAAGTTTAAAAAAAAATTCATTCATAAGTAAGCCGGCACGAGTCCTGTGTAGGGCTCAGGGGCCTTTGCTCTGAGAGACAGACTGCATTATTTTACCCTCAATCATATCGTAGACGATTACTAAGTAGATGAGCTTGGGGCTGGCAGTCTCATCACGTAAAACACATGTTAAAGAAACCTCCACTGCAAGGAAACACATGCGTCCTTTGTCGCTGGCTTCCTTCCACAGGGCAGCGTATTATCGTTTATTTCTAACAATACTACCCATACCATCACCACATTGTCATCCCAGTTATCAGCAGCAAAAGCAACACCATTCATTGATGACCCACTCAAGATCCGTTATGAGCATTTCAACAGACTCGCGCCAAATTGTCCTGTCACGTGCCACCATCTCATGGTGTTTCCATGCTTTACTCATCATTTTCATTTCGGTTTCCAGTTTTTTACCTCTCATACCCTGATGGTTCCGGAATAAGAGCTATCAACACGTTTCCTCATTGTGTGAGTTCTGTACATAACCAGCGTCTTATCCTCATGAGTCGTTAACCTAAACTACCGTACTTTCAGCTTTCTCTGTGTATCGTCATAAGCCTCCTTTCCAGAGGTAAGCCTCTCTTTCTTTCTTGGGTGGCTGAGTTTTAATTATTTTCTTTAGTTGATTTATGTATATTGTGTTTGACGATTTTGAGACCTAAGGTTTTTACAAGATGAGGAACCCTCACAAGCAGCATAAATATGTGAAATCTTGCGTATTCTCTTTCTTCATAATAATCCTTATCATTTGCATTAATTTAGGTGTTAAAGATATCTCTTCCTTTAGTGTAGATGTCGGCCAACTTTGTTGTGTTTACACGGACCGATTACCTTAGAAAAGTGAAGTTAACATCTATGGACATTCCGAACTGAGAAAACTAATGATAACTTCTTTGGATAGCCTGAACTGGGAAAACTTAAGATAACATATTTGGATTGTTTAAAATGGGAAAACTAAAGATAACATAATTGGATTGCATGAACTGGGAAAACTAAAGAAAACATCTTTTGATTGTCTGAACTGGGAAAGCTAAAGATAACATCTTTGGATTTCTGAAAATGGGAAAATTAAAGATAACATCTTTGGATTGCCGGAACTAAAAAAACTAAAGATAACATCTTTGGATTACCAAAATTGAAAAAAAAACTAAAGATAACATCTTTGGATAACCTGAACAGGTAAAACTAAAGATAACATCATTGGATTGCTGAAACTGGGACAACTAAAGATATCATCTTTGGATTACCCAAACTGAAAAAAAACTAAAGATAACATCTTTGGATAGCATGAACTGGGAAAACAAAAGTTAAAATCTTTAGATTGTCTTAAATGAGACAACTAAAGTTAAAATCTTTGGATTGTCTGAAATGAGACAACTAAAGTTAATATCTTTAGATTGCTTGAACTGGGAAAACTAAAGATAACCTTTGGACTGCCCAAACTGAGAAAACTAAAGATAACATCTGTGGATTGTCTAAACAGAAAGCATTTGACACGGTTTGGAAAGAAGGGCATTTGAAGAAACTGAGAAATTGCAGAGTGAATGGCAGGATCTACTAATGTGTGGATGCATACTTGCATAACAGAAGAGCCCGAGTACAACTAGATGGCCTCAAGAGCAAGAAAATTCTACTGCGTCATGGAGTCCCTCAGGGAGGGGTTCTGTCCCCTACACTTTTCCTAGTCTACATCAACGACCTGGTTGCTGAACTACCACATGGAATGAAAGTGGCAATGTACGCTGATGACCTGGTAATATGGTGCGCAGATGAGGATGGAACAGTGGCCACCAAACTGTTACAAAGAGCTATAGATGCCTTAACCTCGTGGACAAATAGATGGTGTGTCAGCATCAATACAGATAAGTGCAGCACTACGCTCTTCACCCTCTCTCCCAAACAAAAAGCTGGTGTCATCAAGATAAATGAAGAGCTCCTGAGAGAAGATAAACAACCCACCTATCTCGGAGTTACATTCGATGATAGGCTGACATGGAAGCAGCACATCAACAAGGCAGCAACAAAGGCCAGGAGGAAGTTAGCCATCCTGAGAAAACTAAGTGGAACCACATGGAGAGCAAGCGGGAAAATACTTAGTAAAGTTTACCAGCAGGGCATACGACCACACCTGGAATATGGGTCAGCTGCGTGGTGTTCAGCATCAAACACCACATTACAAGAGCTAGATAAGGTGTAAAAACAGGCGCTTAGGGTCATCACGGGGTCAATGAAACCAACGCCTATAGTGAAGATGGAGAAAATGGGGAGGATACAAGACTGAGAGAACGCAGATAATTGAAAGTGCTAACACAGGCAGAAAAGTTCCTCTGTATGCCGAGCCATCCAATGAAGGACAGATTCCAAAACATAGCAATGGGGCTATTGAAAAGAAGCAGTTTTATCCACCAGGCCAAACGACTTCGTAGACAAACCTTAGACTTGCCTGAAGTTGACAGCCCCCTAAAGTCTGTGCCAGAACAAACCACTTGGAGATAGGAGACTAGACTACCAGTATACATCCAGACAAAAGTGAAAGGAATACTCGACAAGGATGAACAGAACAGCGTGCAACGTAGGACAGTCACTCTCAGTTTCCTACAGGACTTCTGGGTCCGAGTATACACGGGATGGGTCAGCACAAAATGCAGTAAAGAATGGAGGAGCAGGAGTGTACATACAAAACCAAAACAACACTGGGGATACGGTCAGAGTACCAACGGGGAATTTCTGATGCAGAAATCCAGGCAATCAAGGTGGCAACCGAGAAACTACTGAACACCAATCTCGGTCCACAGCCTGTGGTATTTCTGACAGATGCAAGATCAGCACTTCAGCCCAGAAAATTACCAGGTATACAAGCCTTACTGGCTGAACTGTGCCACCAGCGCAAGGTCGCCATGCAGTGGATACCGTCTCACTATGAAATACCAGGAAACGAGAGAGCAGACCGACTGGCTAAAGAAGGTGCTGCAGACGAGCAACCGGATGTACCAGTTACTTACCATCAGAAGAAAAAGATGATCAAATCAATTAGAAAGCCACCAACACCATCGCAGGACGACTACCAAGCTATGAACAGATCAGAACAATATGTCATTCTGCGCCTCAGAACAACCGACTCCGCAGCGAGATGTATAAAACATTTAAGATTGGCAATTCAGCCATGTGTACATGTGGACAGGCACCCAAGACTGTGGAGCACGTACTTCAAGACTGCCTCGAATATGATATATTGAGGCAAACCCACTGGCCCAGAGAAACAACACTGGAAGCAAAACTATACCGACCTCTGTATGAACTACAAAAGACAGTGAAGTTTATACAAGAAACAACACTGCAGATATTGACAATATATTTCAAGCGAACGAAAGAAGAAGAAGAAGTCTAAACAGAGAAAACAAGATATCATCTTTGGAAACGAGAGATGCAAGGTTAAAACACCCCGTAACTTTCAGCAGTGAAGCTAATGTTGGATCATACGTTCATGCATCACCCTTCAGCTTCCGGTGAATCACAGGTCTTCAGGAAATACAGGCATACCTCACTCTTTTGACAGGTTAGGGACCAGAGCACTGACGAAAGTCGAAAATCGACGAAAGTCGAAGCATAACCTTTATTTAGCTTGCAAATGCATTAGGGCCGCCAAAAACGTAAATAACTAACTATATAACACTTGCGAACGTCTGCAACACCTAAATAAACAGAAATAAACATAAGAATAAAGAAAATACAGTAATGAATAAAAGTTACGTAAATAACATCTCACCTTAAAATCATTCTTGAGCAAGTAGACGATGAATATATACAGTAAGTACAGTTTTGAATGTTGGGGATTTAGGGGGATTCTAGACTTAGAAAATCAGATGGAGAAAATGGAGGAGGCTCACCTTCAGAACTGGAGGGACTCAATCTAATTCTTTTATGAGAAGGGGACTTTGAAGGAGATCTAACAGGGGCTAGGGCTGATGTTAATGGCTCAGAATCTGAATGGGTTAGGGGGAGGGGTGACTGAAGTTGGTTGTGGCGGTTGCGTCTTGAAAAAGGAGAGCAAAGACGTTTGCCTCATTGATGTCTTCTTCCTTTCTATAAGAAATTCTCTGTAACAGGCTATTTGGTGTTCTAGCCCACTATTTACTTTTGAACTTCTCTCGAAATTCGGATCCACCCTTTCCCAGTACGCAATTGCGTCCTCTACTTATGGATTTTTTTTAAACTTTGTCACTACACTTAGGACCCATTATGAAAATATTAAAACACAAAAATAAGTAGTATAGGGACTAAACACAAACAAGTACAGTATGAATACTGTACACGTGTCTTATAATCACGATTTCAACACTGCCATTATACTGTTATCACAAAAATAACTATGAATTGTTTACAGTATAATCATAAAAATAATATAGTATGAATAGTTTGGTTATTTACCAACGGGCTGATCACCCGTTTGCCAGTCACTTCGATTACGGAAACAACGGCAAATGGATTGATTTGCCATTGCCCTAAAGACGCCACTAGGCGTGATGGGAAATAATGGCAAAGAAAACCTATTTGCTGTTGCCCTAAGAAGCCATTAGGCGTAATGGTCACTGACTGCTTTGACGGTCGGTGGCTAAGGACGGAAGAAGAAGAAGAAGAAGTTTGGTTATTTAAATCACAAAAATAAGTAGTATTAATATGTTTAATCACAAATATAAGAGATTCAATGCGGACAACTTCAAAAAAGAGTGGACACCGAACGACTTCTATTCAAAGACTGAACGACGACAGATACAAGATGACGCGCTGTTGTGACGAAATGCGATGAAAGAGCGAAGCGAGCGACGACATTTGGAAACGTGGTTATAATTGAAAACCGACGAAAGAGCGAAGTGACGAAACTCGAAGCGACGAAAGTCGAGGTATGCCTGTACATGCTAAGTGTTTCTGTTCTATTCCATTCTTTCAAGGTCTTTCTATATCTTCTTTCTCCTCCTCATCATGATCACCATGACCGTTCCCCCCCCCCCCCCCCCAAGGAGCATAGGCCTTGAAAAACCTCATCCCAAGTCCTCCTGTTGCGTAACATCAGTTTCAAGTGTTTCTTTGTTTTCTTTAGTAGACTTGTTCATTGTTTGTTGATGTTTTTTGTGGCTTAAAGTCTCTACAGGATGTTGAAGTCGGCTTCATGCTGTGACAAGTCATATATTCGATCGTTACATTGTCCAGTGACATTCTTCAACCCTCTCCTGCGCCCTTCTTTTTCTTCCTATCGCATTTTTTTCTCTCATTGACCAAAGTTATTTTAACTTGGTCACTCAAAACATGACCTGTTACATATTGTACGCGGGGCAGAAATCGTTAACCAGACGGAGTAAAAGTCTACAAATAGCGACTTGTTTGATCAATCGCCAACATCAGACGCCCTATTGGGAGACAACAGTTTATTCTTTTTTACCAAAGATGGCATCTGGAGACAAACCCAGACTTGTGTCGGAGAATGTAGATAACAAATTTTTGATTTGTAGACAGGACTCGCAGATTATTGTCACAAAACAATGGTGCCCCGGGTTCTAACATGGACACCAGATGGTTTTTTTAAGATAGTGTGTTAATTTTGCCATATTGCAAAGCCAGGCTGGTGGTAAACAAGGCTGTCGGAAGATAACAATTGTGATATGGGAGCACGAGGAGCTACGTAATCATTTCCGCCCAGACATTTTAGTGGTAAACAACTACGAGAGAGTAACATCTTGGAGGAGATTATCAGTGATTGATCGGTTATGTGGTGAATTTTGTAAACATGACAGGCAACACAGAAGTGGCAAGACCGTATATGGTGTTACATGGAGACCTTATAAGACCTTACATGGAGTACGTTTAGATGATGTTAAAAGTAACATGTAAGTGGTAATATCTTATGTGTCATGTAGTTATGCTTTACATGAGGTGGGAGAAACCCGTACCAAAATCAGACACTTATTTGTGGTTGGTTTGGGATTGAAATGCTAAACTAAACAACTTCTGATTTGATCTTTCCTAAACGAAGAAACATGTGCGTAGGAGCGAAAACGTCGCTTGTAACATACAGTATTTTAAAACTTAAGCACTGCATTTCCAATCTCCCCATGGAGAAATAATAGACAGTCAGGTACAAGGAATATAGGACAGCCGATAGAACTGGAAGTGAATTCCAAGTTAAAAAGGAGTAATTCCAGTGGCTACACTTTGCGCCTCAAGTTCTATGATCCTATTTCAAGTACACCCTAACATACCTGAAGGTCTAAGACATCTTAAACAGCTGCCCGACATATTACAGCTGTTTTTTGTGCATCGAATCTGTGAGTATAATTCTTAACCTAAAATCTGCGGGATAAGTTGTAATATGTACACTATTGTTTTATTTTATATTTTGCATTTGACTTGTGTAAATTGCTTGTGGGTGTACAGTTGCATATGCGGCTGGCAACCTCATCACCTGAAAGGATTTGACTCATGAACCTCCACTGCAAGAGCTGGTGCCTGCTTCGTGTGGTTCCCATCACAAGGAACCAACAGCAGCGGTGGCCTCAGTTTTCATAGAGAGCAGGGAGTGGATCTTCTGTACCTTCTGTGCTTCTCTATGGTGTAGAATGCTGGAGAGTAACAGAGAAGGAAATGTCGAAACTGTCCTCTTTCCAAACAATCTGCCTAAAGAAATGTCTCCGAATCTTTTGGCCGAATACTATCACTAACCAAGAACTACTTACTCGGAGTAACCAAGACGAAATGCACACCATCATAGCTGGCAGACGCAGGAGTTAGGTTGGCCACGTCCTCAGAAGAGACCCCGTTGCCATCACAAGAACAGCTATGCCCTGGACTCCCGAAGGAAAGCGAAATAGGAGCCGACCAAAAACAACTTGGCGGAGAACTGTGGAGGCCGGGATGGAAAGAATGAATCAGAGCTGGGGCACTGTACGAAGGATGGCCGCCGTCCGAACAAAGTGGAAGCAGTTTGTTGCTGCCCTACAAGACGCCACCAGGCGTGATGGCCACTGACTGCTTTGACAGTCGGCGTCTAAGGATCAAAGAAGAAGAAGAAGAAGAAGAGAGTGGATGATGATATCATGGTGCATATATTTATTTTACTAAATTTTAGTAAGTTTTATATGCATATATGCATACAATGCTACATGGTCGTCTTCCCCTGTCCCAAAGCAATTTCATCTGACTCAATAGGTTTACATTTAATGTTCAGGGATAACGGGAAAAATTCTAAGGAAGATGAAATAGTGGATGGAAGGGGAGGTCGCCTGATGTTCATATCAGGAGACCCAATATTTAAAAAGAGACTTTTTTCCATCTCAGTTTGTGGTACAAGTTGCCAGCAGTTGGCCCTAGAGGCCTAGAACAAATGAGTCTTGAAGACGCTTGCCCTGACAACCAAATTAGTTATTCCTGCCTTGCTGCTAATTATTTCCTTATTAAAATAACTTTCTTTCACTCTTGTTAACCAATAATTTATTATAAAGTTGTTATATGTAACTATGAATCTATAGTTTATTTAATCATTATTGAGTGTATTTGCACCCGTATGACTCAGTTTAAAAAATACATAACCATACAGAGCTTGTCAATTAATAGTTGCTGAATCATTTTCAGCTGGGGGCTCAGAATATACGAGTCAATATTTCCCCACAGAAAGACGGATAATTATCTTATTATAATAAGTTCATAGAGGCTTAGATGATCTCAGTTGTTTTGCTTACCATTCTGTAAAATTCATGTGAGGCTTCCTGAAATAGAAGCATCATTCTTCCATTAACATCTCTGCCAAGAGTAATCTTGAGCGAAGGTTGATACCTTTTAAAACACTCACCCTTTTACTCGTAGTTGGGCCATTAGTGGACCACTACCGCAGAGCAGGGTAGACAATCCCTCTAATCATGCCCAACCTCCTTAGCTGTCTTATATAACATGCATGTTAGGTTAGAGTGTTACTATTCTATCCTCCCCTTTCGGGTCCCGAAAACATAAGGGTGCATCCCGTTGATGTCTATGTCTAGTTATCTGATCCGTGTATTTTGTTGCTCTCTTTATATTTATGTTACCCCTGGAATACCAGGAAAAGGACTGCCCTGTTAAGCTACTCAGTTATTTTATTAAATGCGGAACCTATTCTATGCCAGCGTATTCTCATATCTTGTTCCACTGGTATTTTGTCTTACAATTTCAATCCTTCTGTTCTAAGCAAGCATCCATCTATAAAAGTATGTACCTGTCTGATTGTCGTTTTTCTGTTCTCCATATGTTACTTTCTAGACAAAGTAGTGGAAGAGAGCGAGTTGAAAGGGTTATCTTTGAATGTCAGCAAAACTGTATGCATGGTAGTTTCTAAGAAAATACAAATACCAGTATGCTCTTTGAACAGCAAAAGAGAAAAAATCAAACAAGTCAATCTCTTTAATGTTTAGGCTACACATTGACATCAGATGGCAGATGTGACACAGAGATAAAGAAAAGGATCGCCATGTCCAAAGAAGCCTTTACTAGGATGAGCAACGTAATGAAAAACAGAAACATCACTATAAGTACAAAAATTCGCTTACTAAGGGGCTACGTCTGGTCCGTTCTTTTATATGGTTGCGAATGTTGGACAATGAGTAACTAAATGGTGAAAAAACTGGAGGCAGCGGAAATGTGGTTTTTTGAGAAGGATACTGAGAATATCGTGGACAGAGAAGAAAACAAATGCCGAGGTATTGACAGCTGCGGGTGTTAATAGATCGCTCATCAAAACCATCAGGAAAAGACAAATGAAATTTATGGGACATATAAACAGCAGATGAGGAGTGGAGGAATTAGACTTATGTGGGAAAATACCAGGTAGGAGAGGAAGAGGAAGGCAAAGAAAGATGTTTGTGGAAAGCTTAAACAACTGGGCAACAAACAACAGCATGGGCAACAACAACCTCATTAGACTATCAAAAGACAGAAGATTGGAGGGTCATGATCGCCAATGTCTGTTCTAGACCAGACACCTGAAGAAGAAGAATATGTTATGATGGTTTTTGCTCGGCAGATGGGAAATTCTAATATGACAAATATTTGTCGCGCAGAAAGCTAACTTTACATACGTAATTGTGTTGTGAAGTGATGACGTGTCTTTATTGGCTCGAGGGTAAGAACCGAGATTGTCTCTCCCTCGGTACTCGTGACTTCAATAATAGCTATAGCCTCAACCCCTCTGACTACCTTTACACAAGGAGATAAGGTTTAACTACGACCACAGACACCACTATACAGACAACATATAGGTACAGTATAGTATAGAAGCTGATCCAGTATACAGTATATAGATATTTTATTTACACAATAAAATATTAAATGTCATCATACAGCAAAGAAATAAATATCGTGCACTGTTGAACAGACCTGAAAAAAAAACAAACAAAGAACCGATTAAATAGATAGCCACTTAAAACCACAACCACATTCACTCTGTCAGTCACCCTGTTGGGGAAAAATAAAATGATTAGTGATTGAAACCACATTCTAACTGGTGGGGCATCAACTTTAGCCTCCACTTCCTACTACTATAAGATTTTTTTCTACTGTCTCTGTCCTGCTGACTCTGCCTAAACGAATGTTTACACAGCTTCCAACTCGTTAGGCGATATGCGCCGCTAACTAAAACACTTAACTGCTACACTCGCAGACTTTTATAACATCTATTACTCAAAGGCTATCCTCTAAGGATATCATCAGACCCTACTGATCACGGCTATCTCCTCTCCCTCTCTCTCTCTCTCTCTCTCTCTCTTTGCTTCAGTGTCTCTCTCTGACACTTTCGACATCTGCTGATTTGGCGTCTCCGTTACGCCTTCTCTCGTTGACTTTATCAGAACCAGGAATGTTCACCCTCTCTCCTGGTTTCTGACGACTGCACTGATAACTTGATTGTAAAGCACGAGGTACTTGACTAAAATATAGAAGCTGCTCTGCTGCTGAACACTTTCTTGACTTTCCTCCGATAACCCGCTCAAAGTTTAGAGGAACACAGCATTTATTTCTGGCTGTATAAACTAGACCGATCTCCCGGACACGTGCCGTTGTTGGAGTGGTATAATGAGCTAAGTACGCTGGATTATTAGAAAAACTCCCGTTCCCAGATGAAGCATGCCTTCACTGCCTGAGATAGAAGGTTATTTTCTTTCGCCTCGGGGCGATATCGAGCTCTCGGCTCATGTGATGCCAACTTTGCCGTTGGAAATTTGTATATGACAAACTACACTCTTCTACTGTACCGTGAACTGCTGTAGACAAAAGAAATGCATCTAATGTACAGCAGCTACCAATCAACCACACCTCTAACCTATAACTCCCATAAATCCTACACTACCCTCAACTCAATACAGCTCCCCTTCACCCGCCATGCACAACGATACATAAAATTCCTAACCACGTGTCACTCAATCTCACACTCCTTCCCTTCCCGCTTCAACGAAAATCTTTCTGGTACGTAAACAAAATTCCCGACACTGTCTAACCTTAATCTTTTGTTACGTGAATCTTACCTCGTGTCAAACATTCAACTAGGGAAATCTCTTGTCCAAAATTCCTTGCTCTCATTTTTAACATTTCACATGAGGTTTCCCTGCTTAACCCAAAAATTAAATTACTCCTCTTACTGCATTACCAAACATTTAAGGCACAATAAAATAACATACGCACCATTAGATGCTCAATAAAATTACACTTGTAAATATATAGAAATTAATGGTGGTTTACCTAACACTCTACATACTACAGAGCGCCCATGCATTTAATAGCTAACCCTCACACAGTGAATATCTCAAAACTTCACACACTTCTATATACTGCCAATTATCCTAGAAAGAATTAGTCCCACTTTACCTTTACATCATTCTACAAAGATAGTAATGGATGGCACTTACGTTTATAACTTTAAGTTAACTCCCCGAAGAAAACTTTACTTAATCAGACTACGAATCTAGTATAATAAAGAACCCACTAATATTACGGCTCTAATAAAATATGAACTTACCAATTTATTGCATTTCTTCCGCGTGGAGCAGACAATAAATGCAAGATTCACGGTAGTGAATTTCATCAGACAAAGGGGTCCGTTAAAAGACCGCTCGGATTTATAAACAAGAAAATCCTTGTGGACTTTCGGCCTACGTCATAGCTATAGCGTCCTAGAAACCCAATGGAATCACTTACACAATTATAACGGGGTCTACGCCAATAGATTTGAAAGCACGTCGTGACCTGTTTATCCCGACCGCGCGCGTTTCAGTCAAATTTCCGGTCGTAAACATTCCTTCAAACGCTGACGCCCGGGTTTGAACCATGAAAACCTGGTCGCCAGTACAACGCCGTAGCCATTACACCAGCGCGGCTCCCAGGGGTTAATTTTATACAACGGAAAATTTTCACCCCGCAAAATTAAACCTCACGTGCTGATAAACAAAGAAAGTACCGAGATATACTTAACAAAGAAACTGGGACTACGTGATCGCGATTATTTAACAAAGAAAAACCCTCGTGACCGCAATTAACTTTAAAGAAAAGAAGACTGGTGCGAGTATAAACTAAACCTACCGTCATAGAACCAGAGCCGGATTAACGTAGTAGCACAAGTAGCATATGCTACGGGCCCCGCGCTTTAAGGGGCACCGCGCCAATAAATATGTACATAATTTTTTGGTCATCTAATACGAGCGTTAAACCAATGATCTTGTGATTTATGCCATCTTTAGCGCCTTTTCATTTTGTGTCACGAAATTGTGAGAGAAAGAGCATAAGAGGGTGACTTAGTGTGACTCTTCATTATTTTTATCTTAACTGTTTGCGGACGGAAGCCATTTAAGTGGCGTAGAAAATTTGGTCACGTTTGGACGGAAGCCACTTTTTTGGCTCTAGGCGACTGCCCCTCTAATTTTGTTTCGTTCTTTGTGAAATGAATTTGCATTAACAATAAAAACTAGAATTTAGGAAACGGAAACTTCCTGTTTTAATTGAGGTATACGGCGTGCTCGCACTCTCTTTCGATCTTGATTAAAATTTCTTGATTTGTAAGGTTAGAAAACTCAAAAAATGAGCAGTAGACACAGAGATATTGGACGTAATTATGCTTCTGGAAGTGAAAAACGTAAAGCGAAGGAAGAAAAAGAAAGCAGAGATCAACTTGTGATATCAAAAACACGTAAGCTGACAGAATATTTTGATGTTCATGGTGGTGGTACTCTAACCGCTGAAGCTGGAAGTACAGGAACAACTAGTACTAGTGCAGGCTGTGCAGCAGAAAACATACAGCAAAACCCAGTATACACTGAGTCTGAATGTGAAAGAATAAGTGAAACGAAGAAGTACCGTAAAATCTCGCGTATAATACGCACTCGTGTATAATACGCATGCTTGATTTAGCCCAAAATTTTCTGGTAAAATGGAAATTCGTGTATAATACGCACCATAGTTTTTCAAGATTTTATTTTATGAAACATTTGTTAAAAAACTGAAAGTATAATAACAAACAGAAATAGGTATGCAACACCTACATTTTAGGTACTTTGGACTGAAAGACCATGTCGCTTCATAAAACGAACTGCCCATAAATATGACGCTTTAAATGTTGTTGTGCCTGTACGAGATTTTGTAAGTTCCAGAGCTAAAGTCGTATTTCAATGCATGAAACACCGATGCCTTGTTGCCTTCTATCCACTACCCACTCCAATAATGTTTTTTCTAGGTCTGGAAGATCTGGTGGTGACCCACGATTCGCCTTTTTCTTACTAGGCAACACTTGCAGCACCTCTTTGTTTTTTCGCCATAATCGAATGTTACACTAGTTAATGGAAAAATGTCGACTTGCTGCCCGATTGCCGTTAGATTCTGCATATTTTACCACTAAGAGCTTTTCTGCTGCAGTACAACATTTTCTCGAATTCATTTTTAGGGCTCAAAATAATAAAACGACAAACTTCACAACCAAGTTTAATATCAAAACGGATTGAAGACCAAGAGTGCGAAATGCGTTTTGCGATAATGTCTGACACATAAGAAAACACAGGGCACATTCAATTTCGCGCCATTTTCACTGTTAAATTGTGACAAAAACTTGACAGACTTTCCAATGTAGGTTACTTTCGAAATCAAAAATGACGTATTTTTTAGTACTCGCGTATAATACGCACCCGAGTTTTAGCGGGCAAAAATGAGTAAAAATTGTGCGTATTATACGCGAGATTTTACGGTACTCTAATGATATTGGTGACTGGCCGAACAATATACGAGTAGATGACTGTGAGTGTGAATATTGGATATCCAAGGGAAGTGAAAAATGTCAACATGTTGATAGTGCCTTTTTTCATCCGTGCGATTGTATGACACTGAAAAGAAAACTCGATACTGTCAGAAGTCTTATTTTACACATATTCATAAACTTACAGACAAGCAGCATGCAAGAAAATGGTTATGCTATTCAGAAAGTAAAGGGCGCCTATTCTGTTTCCCATGCAAGCTTATGAGTTCAGAATGTTCATCAAAGTTTACTGTGGAAGGGTTTAATGACTGGAAAAATGCAAGCAATCTATTGCGTCGACATGAAGAAAGCTCCTCACATAGACAAGATTTAATTTCACTGTTGATGCGTAAAAACAAAGGTGAACGTGTCGATTCCCAACTTGTGAAACAAATGGACATTCAAGAAAAGTATTGGCACAAACTTCTAGAGCGAATAATTGAAGTTGTGAAGTTTTTAGCAGAACGAGGCCTTTCATTTCGTGGCAGTGATGAAATTGTTTGGTCCTCTTATAACGGGAATTACTGGCCAAGTTTGATCCTTTTCTGGCAGAGCATATAAGTACTCATATGCAAACAAAGGATTTGGACATACATCATATCTATCTTTTTTTTTTCTTTTTTTCTTTTTATTTTTCGTACGCCCGCTAATACTCGAGGCGAAATCTCAGGTTATTGTTAATGTCTAACCTGACATTGATTTTCCGTGAGTATCCCTTTTCTTGTGCAGAGACAGGTGTCCCTCGCCATTCAGGCAGATACTCGCCGATTTCGGAGGTACCCATTAGAGCTGGGTCGGCTCAGGAGCCGCCAATCTCTGGTCGACGACACTACTTCAAATGTGCTCGCCAGGTCTCGAGTTAATCCAGTCCAATTCCCGGTCGACGAAAAATCCTCAAATGCCGTCGCCCGGGTTTGATCCTGAATCACCCGGTGGCCAGAGCGGTGTTGTAACCACTACGCTAGCGCGGCTCCCTATATATCTATCTAAAACAACGTGTGAGGAATTCATCAATCTGATTGGATCCAGCATACTGGATCACATTCTCTGTGAAGTGAAGAAATACAAGTATTATTCCGTTTCATTGGATTCTACTCCAGATATATCTAATATGGACCAGCTGACTTTGACTCTGGGCTATGTTTTGTCATCTGGACCAGTTGAAAGATTTGTGACATTTTTGGATATGGAAGGTCATAGTGATGAACAGCTTACTAAAAGTCTACTTAATTTGTTAAAGGCAAATGACATTGATATTAAAGACTGCCGTGGTCAAAGTTATGACAACGCCAGCAACATGAGTGGCAAGTTTATAGGATTACATGCACAAATTAATTGATATTGATAATTACTATGCAAATTAAAAATGTATGTGTTCAAATATATTTGTGTTGTTTTATTGTTTTTTTTAAAATATAGGGCCCCTTTCTTAACATATGCTACAGGCCCCGCACTAGCTTAATCCGGCCCTGCATAGAACGCAATAAAATACCTACAGAAAAAGACCAAACACATAATAATTTAAGAAAGAGAAGAAGACTGGGCCTGTTGAAAAACAGAATTACAGTACTGCATCACACACAGTAGATCACTATGGAATATATTGACAAGGTTTTAAACTTATAATGTAAATTATTGAATGAACCAATTTATGTCGAATGAACTGAGGAAAATATATTTTATCGTTGGATTGCCATGCATGTCAGAAATATATTGTACTAAAGAACAGTGTGCACAAGGGAAGCCATATACACCAATACCTCACTCTTTCGACAGGTTAGGGACCAGAGCTATGACGAAAGTCGAAAATCGACGAAAGTCGAAGCATAGCCTTTATTTAGCTTACAAATGCATTAGGGCCGCCAAAAAACGTAAATAACTAACTATATAAATCTTACCTTAAGGGGAGGAGCTACACTGAAATACTATTTTCGTTATTAATTGCTGGATTTCAATGAAAATGCACAGACTTAACCTATGTCAATACTAGATACGAAAAATTAAGAGTTTTATGGCCCTGCACTACTGGTTGCCATAGAAACGGCGGCCATATTGGATTCTATTGTTCTATTTCAATTTGCTAAGGCGTTTTTATTTATTAAGCTATGAATACCAAAAATGAACACAATGTTTATCATTATATTTTAAAACTTTTCAATTGTTGGATTTTTGATAACTTTAATACAAAAAAAGTTGTAGGACTTTGAATATAGTGTCTAAAAAAAGTAACAAATTTTGATAAATTTTACATTACTTTTTGCAATAAATCAAAAGTTTGATCAGATACTCAAAATTTAGGGGGATTCTAGACTTAGAAAACCAGATGGAGAAAATTGAGGAGGTTCATCTTCAGAACTGGAGGATTTCACTCTAATTCTTTTAGGAAAAGGGCACTTTGAAGGAGATCTAACGGGGGCTGGGGCTGATGTTGATGGCTCGGAATCTGAAGGGTTAGAGGGAGGGGTGACTGAAGCTGGTTGTGGTGGTTGCGTCTTGAAAAAGGAGAGCAAAGACGTTTACCTCATTGATGACTTCTTCCTTTCCCTAAGAAGTTCTCTTTAACAGGCTATTTTGGTGTTCTAGCCCACTATTTACTGTTGAACTTCTGTCGAAATTTATTCTACGTTGAAGATCTGCTGCTTTGTGTAGCCAACGTCTTGTATAATTTTTTCAAGCTTCACTTGAAAAGCTCCTGCAGTTGCGGTATCTGCGCTAGCTGATTCTCCCTTAACTGCTATATTATGCAAATTTGACCTTTTCTTAAATTTCTCAAACCAGCCCCTGCTAGCTCCAAATGTCTCTTCAGCTGATGTCCTCTCCTTGTTCAGCCGTCATTGCATTAAATAAAGTTTTTGCTTTAGCCTGGATAAGATCTTGGCTTAGAGGAATGTTGTGGCTGACTTGGTCTTCAATCCACACATTTAACACTTTCTCCATCTCACCAATTAAACTGTGCCTCTTTCTAATAAGTTTGGTATGCACTGGCGTAGCGTTTTTAATTTCCTCTAACACTTTAGCTCTGTTCTTTCCACTTGTGCTAACTGTAGTGCTTGGTACACCTAGCCTGCGGCCTATTTCAGCATTTAAGATGCCTTGTTCATTAAGCTTGATTAGCTTAAGCTTTTCTTGCAAATTGAGAACCTTATGGGTTCTTTTAACTTTGTCACTACACTTAGGACCCATTATGAATATATTAAAGCAGAAAAATAAGTAGTACTGTATAAGGCCTAATCACACAAAAAAGTACAGTATGAAAACTGTACACGTGTCTTATAATCACGATATGAACACTGTCATTAGACTGTTATCACTAAAATAACTATGAACTGTTTATAGTATAATCACAAAAATAATATAGTATGAATAGTTTTGTTATTTTAATTACAAAAATAAGTAGTATTAATATGTTTAATGACAAATATAAGAGATTCAATGCGGACAACTTAAAAAAAAAACAGTGCACACCGAACGATTTCTGTTCAAAGACTGAACGACGAAAGAATCAAGATGACGCGCAGTTGTGACCAAATGCGACGAAAGAGCGAAGCGAGCGACGAAATTTGGAAACGAGGTTAGAATTGAAAACCGACGAAAGAGCGAAGCGACGAAAGTCGAAGCGACGAAAGTCGAGGTATTGGTGTATAGATATTAAAATGTCGTATGGATTGGACACAAAGAGTTTTGAACATTTGTTGCGGTGTTGTGTTCATCTATAGAAGTTTCAGCTATTTTATCTAAATTTATGTGAGCATGAAGAATTTACTGCAATTATCATTGCGCATAAACAAATACTACAACAACAACAGCACCGCAACACCATGTTTCAGAGTCATACAATAGGATAGGCTTGATATTTCAACTGAAGATTCATATTTTTGTGTTGAACTTTCGACGCTTCTTATATTGCTTATCGCTTAATATGATTAATAGATGTACAGTAAATGTAACACTGCAAATTATTTTCACCGCAATATACGAAAATAAAAATAAAAACTGGCTTGGAATTTAAAAAAAAAAAAAACCGATCAGATTCTCCGTGGATATTTCTTTCAATTAGCGTTATGTTTTCGAACTTCTGTCTGCCTCCTGAATAGTTGCGGAATGAATGATTGTTCCAGGTTCCAGGTCCGTCATGTCTCATTAGGTCTAATAAGCGCGCGTTCGTTTTCTTAAAGTGACATATCCGACCCTGTTAGGGTGAGTTACAATACAGGTATTTATCGATTTTCGGATTACCGCCCATGATTAAAGATGCTACATGATTCAACGATTCTTAATCTTCCATTGAGTCGTGGACATTATTATTGCAAAGCTCTTGTGTATTTAGAACGTTGCGAAGCGTATTTGCTTCTTCGCTGGGTTTACACATGTAGGTTTCTGTCCGCATGATAAAGCAGGATTGTATGGATTTCTCTGATACTTGTGCATATTAAAACGGCAGGGGAGTAAGCTTTTGTATGAAAGACAGGGGAGAAAATTATGCTGAAAAAATCAGAGTCTCGGGTTGGGGTAGAGAGAGGAAAACGAGTAATAAATTGATAACATTCCAGTTGGGAAAAGGGAAGTCATTCAATTCAAAATAGAATTTTGTAGAATGTAGGAAGTATATCAATAGGTTCGGCTTGTAAAAATTGTTGTGTGCGAGACGTCATCAAAGGACAAGATTAATCAAACGACGTAAACACGTTAATAAATTGATGTTATGTCGCCATCAATATTTCTAAGTCATCAGTTAATCCTTTGTTGATTTGAGGTTATATGTTATTTCACAACTTTATTCAATCAAGCCTCCCTCAACCCGCCTTTACGACTAACGGAGCACAGCTAAATAATTATATTAAGTGGAACATAATCGGAAAACGCTTACGTATCTAGTCAATATTCTAACATAAAATGACTCATTTATAAAGGAGGAAGGGGAGTTTCAGCTTGGGCGAAAAGAACAAGTTAAGGACTGTTCTATGAACCAATCGTAGATGCCAGAGTCTCAGCATGGGCGAAAATAGCAGGGTAAAGACTGTTCTCGGAACCAATCGTAGATGTCGTAGTCTCAGCTAAGGAGAGTAAAAAAATGTTAGTTAAATACTGTTGCAGGAACCAAGGTTGCATACCAGAGAATCAACTTGGGGATAAGCTAAGCACATCGTCACAACAGACCACGCGATCTTTTTTTACACGTGCCCTAATATAACCGACGGATCTTCTGTCGAGGACAACGAGTCTTGCCTCGCAAATACGAGGCAAAACTCTTATAAAATAAAAAATAAAAAAGAACTAGTCGTGGATACCAGATCGTCAACACGGGAATAGATACCAGATAGTCAACACGAGAATAGATACAAGATCGTCAACACGGGAATAGATACCAGATCGTCAACACGGGAATAGATACAAGATCGTCAACACGGGAATAGATATCAGATTGTCAACTCTGGAATAGGTACCAGATCGTCAATACGGGAATAGATACCAGATTGTCAACACGGGAATAGATACCAGATCGTCAACACGGGAATAGATACCAGATCGTGAACACTGGAATAGATACCAGATCGTCAACGCTGGAATAGATACCAGATCGTCAACACGGGAATAGATACCAGATCATTAACACGGGAATAGATACCAGATCGTCAACACGGGAATAGATACCAGAACGTCAACACGGGAATAGATAACAGATCGTCAACACGGGAATAGATACCAGACTGTCAACACGGGTTGGGACCTCAGACGCGTCAACAGTGAAGAACACAGTCAGCGACCCTTAGCTGACTGCTTGCGTCAGGGTTAGCGAACGAGAGCTGCCCAAGACCCTACTCCACCTCCAAGTGGTGGTCCTGGAAACAGGCTGCATCACTGCAGTCTGGCTGAGAGAGTAGGGATCGAAGTGGGAAGGCGAACCCGGTCCCAAAAATGCCGTGCCGAAGTCGGATGTGTCGGGCCGAAAGGCGCAGATATCGCAGCTTTGTTGTAAACGTTGACACAATGCAACCAACGTCCTTTTCAGGACGAACGCAGAAGAAGAAGAAGTCAACACGGGAATAGATACCAGATCGTCACCACGGGAATAGATATCAGATCGCCAACACGGGAATAAAGAATAAGGTTAATTCATTCATTTGCCTTGTTGCAACTTATGGAGAGCGGAACCACCAATGTTGTTGGTACCTTTGCACGAAGCCTGAACCAAGCATTCACGTGTTCTTGCAGCGTTGGTGTAACAAAAATATGTATTTTGATAAATGTATGAGCTTCAGCTTTATTCTAATCTTTATTCTACTGTCGTAAGGAACAATGTATATACAAAAATAATATTGATCAATTTTATTCTTACCTGTACCGTCCTTAAGAAGTAGTGTTAAATGAAAATCGGAACGAAGTCTACAATGCGTTCTTGTACATTTGCTGGCTTCTTTCATATAGATCACAATAATGTTCCTCAGATGTGGGGTTTTTCGATGTTCAGACAACAGCCTCAACAATGTTAAGTTAATTATTACCAAAAGAATAATTTTCATCGTTTTTACTCCAACCTTTTAATATTGTTAAGTATTGTAAATAGAAAAACCGTACTATTTTATCAAGTGACCAGTAACAAAATATTGAGCCATTGAAATTCGGAACTTTTTACAGACATCTTGAAAAAAAAATGAAGATGTTTTAATATTGTTTTGTAACAGATTTTGGTGTAATTCTTTTCTTTTTTTCAAACCTAAAATGAACTTTGTGTTTTGTGTTACAGTGATAGCACCGAAAAAATGATATGCAGCGGTGGTAGTAATTATTCTGAAGATATATCTGTCTAATCTCCTGGAGGTCTCTGATGAGACAAAGAAAGAATAAAATTGCTGTACCCTCAAGCATGTCGTACAAGGCGACTAGCATTAGGTTAGACAAGAGACTGGCAACCTCATCATATAAAATAATCGCTACATAAACCAACACCGTAAGATCATGTGAATGCTTAGTACTGGCTTCCTGCTAAGGGGACCAACTGCAGGGATAGCTCCATAGGGAACGAAAAGGAAAATGGTGACGATGGTGAAAATAAGGATAATGTAGTGATGATTGTTATTGTAATGTTGGTGATAATGTAGTGATGATTGTTATTCTAATGTTGGTGATAATGTAGTGATGATAGTTATTCTAATGTTGGTGATAATGTAGTTATGATAGTTATTCTAATTCTGGTGATAATGTAGCGGTGATTGTTATTCTAGTGTTGGTGATAATGTAGTGATGATAGTTATTCTAATGTTGGTGATAATGTAATGATGATAGTTATTCTAATGTTGGTGATAATGTAGTGATGATAGTTATTCTAATGTTGGTGATAATGTAGTGATGATAGTTATCAAACAACGTGTGGGTTAGTTGTATGGGTAAAGTACTGCAAGTTTGAAGGTAGAAATAGGTTAATGAGAAGATATGAAATATATTAGAAATGAAATTGACAGCCGATAGAATAGTATGGCGCTCTCTTTTCCAAACCTCTCATCATCATCAGCTGCCATCTCCACAACGAAGGTTGGCTGTAAAGGATCTCCAACGTCTTCTGTCTCTTGTCTTGGTGGTGCACTCTGATAGGCTCTTCCCTGTCCATCTCTTGATGTTATCTTCCCACTTATAGCGCTGTCTTCCCCTTGCACGTTTGCCTTCACCTCTCCCTTCTATTATGGTCTTCTGCAAGGTGTTATGCCTTTTTATGTGGCCAAAGTACTTTAGCTGCCGAACTTTGATATCCCTCATTAGTTCTCTTTTCATACCTAAATTTTCTAGGACCTCCTTATTTGTTTTCTTCTCTTTCCATGAGATACGCCCCATTCTTCTATATATCCACATTTCAAGAGCCTCAATTCTTTCTTCCAAATGCTTCCAAACCTCTACACCTCACGGTAAAAGAGGAACGACTAAGTAAGTAAGTAATGTGACAGTGCGAAGACGATGTGTCAAGAAGAATAAGAATTCATGTGTAATGTTGTCGTCACTCTCTCTGGCCTACTTTCACACACGTTCCGCAGTCACAGAAAAACTCTTTTGATGACAGGGGTCCCACTTTTATTAATGAAACCCTATCAGGTAGCATATGAATCATACAGAAAACAATGTTATCCACAAGTTTACTTTCTACGTAATTCCTAAGCAACACCATATAACCAAGCTATTTAGGTATTCACCACGTAACACCATATAACCCAGCACAGACTGCTGGACTTTCTGAAATAAAATGAAACAAAATAAACTAGCATCTTTCTAATGGACAAAATTCATCTACGTAATAATACATACATATGTCTATGTTAGAGAGAAGATAAACACCTATGCAGGCCACCAAGAACCACTTTTGTCAATAGTGAAACATCGAAAGCTTGCCTGGTTTGGGCATGTAACTCGTCATGACTCCCTTTCGAAAACGATCCTTCAGGGGACAGTCGAAGGTAAACGGAGAAGAGGAAGGCAGAGAAAATCCTGGGCTGATAACATCAAAGAATGGGCAGGACACGGTTTTTCCACACTTGTACGCATTGCTGAGGATAGAGAGCAGTGGAGGACCCTGTCTGCTGATGCTTCCACCATGGCACCCCTACGACTCATGACGGGTTACGGGCTGAGATGATAATGATGATGTGTGAAAACTTGCAAGTATATGCGCTTATATGTCCATGTGCGTGTGTGTGTGTTGTGTGTGTTCATGCAGGTCTGTGTATGTGTAATCATACAATAAACATATCTCAGTCAACAATAATGCCTTCATACTCATACTAAATACTAACTACATCATCACGCGAGAGAAAACGTAAATGAAACACTTCTATCTATGATGAAATATTCCACACAGCGCACTGGTCTAAATTACATCTAAAGAACAAGCAGATATATACTCTATTCTTACAGCTCTATACTAAATGTAATAGGCATAGGCTACTCACGGAGCTAGAGGGTACGCTAATCCTTCTCTGACAATAATCACTGAGGTAAAATTAACCACACTTACGGCTCACAAGAATGCAATATAACCATTATTTAACACTACACAAATAATAATAATAATGGTAATAAATACACACTTGTATACAGCGCAATGCGACACTAGAATTCCTCTTATAAATTCACTTAGTACTATACATATTTAACACAGTCTCACAGTTGAAAGTAGCGATGAGATAGATATACGTGAAATTACACTCGAAAACAGATACGTCGCAAATCAGCTTCCATCAAACTGTTATAGATAAACAAACTCTAAAAAGCAATAACTCTTAAACACGAAACGTCTAATATTACTAAATCTAAAGTATTATAAAAATGTACTCATGTGTAAGCATACCTCTTTGTCGTTAGGTCTCTTAGCACAGGCGCAACTATGCAACAGCCCGGACCTCACTTGGTTATCGTACTAGGGCGCGTTTTGCACAAGAAGACGATCTGGCTACTTCTCAGCTCTGACCCGACTCTTTCACTGTTTCAGTTTAAATCTACATCGCCACTCCTGTAGCACATGATAGCCACGTTAAAATGTCAGGCAAAGCTCCGCCTATCCCTCTAGGGAGCAAATCATGAGTCCTATGCTCAGTTTGGATGGCTTGAGATCACATCTTAGTAAAGATTATCTTCCTAAACGTGCACAAGTCAAGGTCCGCCCACTAGGTTACATTCGCACGATATCTCTTGCCTGGAGTCACACCTGTCACGGTTTTGCGCTCAGAAAGGTGGTTTTCCTCTCGTGTTAGACAGCGCCGAGATGTCTAAGACCAAGGGCCGTCTCTCATTATATTTTCAGTGTCTCACACGTTTGTCTTCTTCACAGATGGCAAAAGTGTGTTTCGTTTGGATCGCCCATTCCCGTGTGAGAATGCCAGCATGAGCACAAATATACACCGTAGACCAGATAGAAAATTAATTACGCCGTCTAAAATTACGCCTTTCTGGCCACACGGTCACAGTAAGGAGATGAAACTGTAGGACGATAGGGTGTGTCTGAGAGTAAGTGAGAAAGTACCGTGTGTGATAAATGACAATGATTTGTGGAATTTGAGAAATGTATGACAGATGCGAAACATGAACCAGAGTTGGGGCACGGCACGACGGATGGCCACAGACCGAGCAAAATGGGGACACTTTGTTGCTGCCCTACAAGACGCCACTAGGCATGATGGCCACTGACTGTATTGTCAGTCTGGGAGCTAAGGATCCAAGAAGAAGATGACACTGAGTGGTGAAACATTAGAAGTATCCCTAGGGGGAAAAAAAAGGTTTAGCTAAACGAAAAGCACGGAAAAGTGAACTGAATACAATAAAGCAAGGGATAAGGAAGATATGGGAAGACCTTGAGGTAGGACGGTAGATACAGCTTTGTTGTAGGCGTCTGTGGCTTAATGGATATGAACGCAGTTTCATAATCCAGATATACCAGGTTCGAAACCTGCTGCAGGCGGTTTGGTAGCAGATCGCGTTGTGTGGATTTTTAACAATGGTATAAGAGCCGTACCGTTCAGAAAGCAATGGCAAACTACTGAATGAAAAAAATTGCCTAGAAAAATCACAAACAGCCAATAAAAGCTGGGGTTGATTGCCACGTCCTGTAAAGGATAAGCAACTAACTTGTAGGCTTGTGCTCTTGGGAAGATGAGAGATAATGATGAGAATGATTAACAGAATAAGGGACGTAAAAATAAAGGAAGTCCCATAGCGGGTACTGCCGTAGTGAAGTGTTAGAGACTTCCCCTTACTAGGTGAAGCATCGAGAGATAGGGTGATTAGTTCCCTTCCTCGCTGCTTTTTTCCTTCCCTAACTCAAAGTCAGGTACCCATTTACAGCTGGGTAGACTGGAGCACTGTACGAGTTGGGGCACTGTACGAAGGATGGCCACCGACCGAGCAAAGTGGAATCAATTTGTTGTTGCCCTACAAGACGTCACTAGGCGTGATGGCCACTGACTGCTTTGACGGTCGGCGGCTAAGGATCAAAGAAGAAGAAGAAGAAGAAGAAGACTGGAGCGTGTCGGTGCAGTGTTTCGAACCCAGGACCTTTGCCTCGAGAGACCAGCGCTCTAACCACTCTGTCATTCGGACGCTCAAGGCGAGTATAAATATAAAATAATTTGTATTAAAATCATCATATATCTGATGCCGACAAATTATGAGAATCTTAAAGAAAGCAAAAGTTAAGGTTATTAAATGATGGATTATAAATAGATTAAATCATATCAATGAAAATAATTGCATCATCTGAGAATTTGAATACAATCTGGATATTATATTGAAATCCATATGCCGTGCACACGACGACACACATATAAACACACTTACAATCATTTTAGCAATTAATTAGTTTTTAGATTAAAGTTATGGCTATTTAAAGTAACACACAATTAACAATGTTTACCCCATCTCCGATTGGTAAAGTAGTTAGAGCACTGGTCTCTCGCGGCAAAGATGCCGGGCTCGAATCACGGTATCCACACGCTCCAGACTACCAAGCTGTAAATGGGTACCTGACTCTGCTCTTTGAGATAAGGAAGGAAAAGGCAGAGAGGAAGAGAACTGATCAATCCACCTCTCGATGCCGGACCTAGTCAGGTTAAGTCTCTAACATTTCACTTCCCTACAGCAATATCTTCAATGGGACTACTCTTTTTTTAAACCACAACTCGCCTACAAAAGTAGAACATCCGGTTCCAGCGCACGGGGAAGACCGAGAGGCTGATAGATTGACAACATTACAGACATGCTACAACAACACAGACATCCTACAACAACATAGACATCCTACAACAACACAGACACACGACAGACAGTACGACATACCTGACTCAATAACACAAACTTCAGCTCCCTACTTTGTTTCACGGTAAGGGCAAAGTAAAGTAAGTACAGTTTTTAATTAACCCGGTAAACATCATGAAATATATGATTGTCAGTTAGCTAATGATAAATGACTGAATGCAATATCTATAACTGTAGACTCAATATATTTTAATTATAATTCATCAGGGGTTAAACAGGATATTTTAATCCATTAATTAATACCAGCATTAAGCTTAAACAGGTTCCAGAGTTCCAGTACCTGGGAAGCGTTTTCAGAGAAAATGGAAGACGGAGAAATTGAAATCCATCAATCTGGGGACAGTCAAAGGCTAAGGTAGGCAACCCGACATAAATGACCGTTGAAATCGGATGTTCTGGGCCACAGGCCTAACGAAACAGTACAACGTACGCCGCTCCATGATGACGTCATTACACCGAAAGCAAATTGTCAATAACTCCGTAGCGTTCCGCAGAGCTACACAGAGGCAAAAGGCTAGAATTGCTGACAAAGCTCACAAAACACTCAGCATTCTGCAGTGGAATGCGGAAGGAGTTCGCAACAAAAAAATACCCTTTAGCTCCTCAAGGAACATAGGCCTTCAACAAACAGATGCCAAGTCCTCCTGGCCCGTGCCATCCGCTCAAGTTCTTTCCATGTTTTCCTCATCATTTTCACCTCTGTTTCCAGTTCTCTTCTCCATGTGTTTTTTTGGTCTACCTCTGCCTCTCTTTCCCTGTGGATTCCAGAACAAGGACTGCCTTCTAATGCTATCATCAAGTTTCCTCAATGTGTGTCCTATCCAAATTGAAATAAGATGGTAAACAAGCCAGTGTAGGGACTTCACAACTCAAACATTGGAATATCACTATGGAAACTAAACGACAGTTGATACATCGTATATTCTTACCAATTCTTTGCTTTCAGTGTCAAACATTGTTTTTGACAAGAGCACACGAGATAACAATCACACCAGGCAAGATAAGATACTTGAGAAGAGCCATTTATGTTACCAAGAGAGACAGAACGAGAAATGATGACATGAAAAGATTTGTAGGAATTAAACCTTGCATCAGATATAGAGAAAAACAGAAAATAAAGTGGTTTGGCCATCTCATGTAAATGGAGCCCGATCAATTACCACTACGAGTCTAACAGTAGTAGATGATCTGATTGCGTTCGCGGGAGGGGGGGGGGGAAGGTGAGGCCAAGATACAGATCATCACCATCATTATCATTACCCATTATGCTCTTTACGTAACATGGTGCCAACACTGTAGCTGGTCACCATACAGACAAAAATGCACCAAACATTCACATATTCTTGTAGTGGTAGTTGTGACAGAGTTATGTAAATATATTACATGAATCCACACGTTTTTGCTCCCACCTGGTTCCCACCTTTGCTTTCTTATTAGTATGCACGTTTGGTTAAACGCAGAACCCCTACACTTCGATATCTGTCTAACTCATAATTTAGCCACGCCTGTTTTCGTTTCTCTATGTCTTACAGGCACTAGGAATGTTTACAAACAGACCTATTAGCTAGTCCAGAGCCGTTAACTGAATTATCATGGGAACGATTGGGCAATCGTTGAAATAGTGTCAGATCAGAGAACGGGTCGTATATTTGTAGAATCAAGGGCAGTAAGTCAAAAGACGGACCTTTGACGGTTGTATTTCCTCAAGGGGAGATAACCACAGTTCGTGATCCCAGGGCCCGTAATTCGCTACAGTATGAGCCGAGATCAAAAGACGGTTTGCTCATTGGCCCACGTCTCTGCGTCGGCAGAGGCGTGAAAATAAGCTTTGATTCAGGAATCGACCGCAGATTTTCCCAAAATCTGGGCGAAGGCGCTATATCTCGCAAGAGATAGCGAATTTCTACATATTTCATATATATTCCAGCTTTTAAAATCATTTATCCAGTAGCCTCAGAATTTTCGGAACATCTAGCTTCGAACCCTAGACCATTGTTAAAGTGGATTTCTTAGTACTTCGATTGAAGATAGTTTCTTTTACTGTGTTGCGGTAACTATATTAACTAGCATTTTGAGTGACTTAATTGTTAAAGTTCGTCATTTTATATTTCACTAGGATTTACTGTGTTAACTGGCTAGAAGATATATATATATATATATATATATATATATATATATATATATATATATATATATATATATATATATATATATATATATATATATATATATATATATATATATATAATTCTTCCAGCTGTAACGTAAACTTGATTAATTGCTATTAACCAGTAAGAGCTATTTTTATTTGACTAGTAAATGCACTAGGCGATGTCGTACTGACGAAATATATATATTTACGAGGTGTGTTCAAATGAAACCCGTCCCAGTGTCTTTATAACAAATATGTGTAAGGTACATCAGCAGGAGTAGTAGAATTAAATACAGCAATTGTTATGAAGCAAGTACCTACTGGGGTTCTTCAGAAATAGTCACTATAGGCATTCAGACACGCATCCCACTGCTTGGGTAGACGGCGGATGCCGTCCGAGAAAAATGACTTTGGTTGCTTATTGAACCATTTGGTCACCGAGGCCCTGACGTCTGCATCGGAGTCGAATCGTTGTCCCTTTAGAGATTTTTTTAAGGGTCCGAACAAATGAAAGTCACATGGTGACAGATTGGGGCTGTAGGCTGGGTGTGGCAGAACTTCCCACCTTTTTCTTGCTAACGCTTCCTGCACAATGTTCGCAACATGTGGACGAGCATTGTCGTGCAACAGAATCTTCTTCTTCTTCTTGCGATCGCATCTTTGATGATTACACCGTCAGACGAGTTCTCATGATGAATTCGACTGTTGTTTGAAGTTCCTCTTTAACTCCATATAGCTTTGAGTTTAGTGTTGAGTCATTGGGCCAGTATATCTTTCTTAACTGGTCATACAGGGACAGTCCTGTAGAACATGCTCAGCAGTTTGTTCGTTTAATCCACATGTGCACAGTGGTGAAGCAGACAATCGTAGCTTGTGCATGTGTTTATTCAGTTTGTTATGCCCTGTCCTGAGTCGAAAAATAGTTGTCTGTCCCTGCCGGTCGAGAGTGTGATAGTCGTCTTTGGGTTGGTTCTGTTCTCTTCTGATAGTCTGGATAGCTCTCTTTTTCTCAAAGTATGTGACTTCATTATCTTCTTGTTCACATTCTCCTCCCTTTTTTGCAAGTTTATCTGCCTTTTCATTTCCGGGTACACCACAATGAGATGGTACCCACTGAAGTATGGTTCTCTTTTTGGCAGCTACCTTGTTTAGTTCATTTCTCAGATGCGGGAGTTTACCACCCTTGAGAGCTTGCAGGACAGACAGTGCATCTGTGAGGATGACTACCTGGTGGCAGTCAGAGTTGGTGTTATAAATCATATTTGCAGCTTGCTCTAGAGCTTGAACCTCAGCTGTATAGTTGGAACAGAATTTACCAGTGGGAATGTGCCTAGTCTCATAGTGGTTGTCAGGATATGAGATAAAGATACCGGCACCTCCATTCCTAACAGCATTAGTTGCTGATCCATCTGTATAGGCATGTATCCATGATTGATCGGGATAGCTTTCTTGGATCATACTCAATGTAGCAGTTCGTTTTTGCAGATCATTATACTCACATCCACTTGTGAGACCACTGACTGTTGTATTAATTTGGAGGGCACTGCTGGCCTGCTCCCATGGTACAGGGTATAGGGTGGGCTTCAGTGGTGTTGTCTTCATGGATAGGTCTTCTTGATGCTGTCTTATAAGTCTTTTCCCCCGATGCACAAAGCTGCTACGCTTTAGACGTCCCAATGCCAGATCATCTAGTCTTGCCTTCATTGGGTGCATTGGCATACTGTTGTACTTTTCCATCTGGATCATGGTTTTTGTGTCTCTTCTATGGGACAATGTCTGTAATCCAGCAACCTTCTGCATCTCTGTTATTGGTGTAGTTTTCATGGCTCCTGTAATGAGCCTGAGAGCTTGATTTTGCACCTTGTCCAAAGACTGCAGATGTGAGTTAGCAGCTGATGACCATGCTGCTGAGCTAAACTCTAAGTGTGGTCTTATTACTCCATTATAAATCTTCTTTAGATTTCGTTCATTTGCTCCCCAGTTGGTACCTGCTAATTTTCTGAGTATGCCTAGTCGTCTTCGGGCCTTTCCTTCTGCATTTTCAATATGCTTATTCCATGTAAGCCTTTGGTCAAATGTCACCCCAAGATAGGTGGGGTAGCTTTCTTCCTTGATCACGGTTGTCCCTAGGTGTATGTTAGCTGATTTGTCCTTGGGGGCGAGGGAGAACAGTGTTGTGGAGGTTTTGTCTGTGTTTATTGTGATAAGCCATTTCTCTGCCCATGACACTAGCATGTCTGCTGCCCGCTGCATTCTATAATTTGCTGTGGTGACATTTTCATCAGCGCACCAGAGTACTAGGTCATCTGCATATAAGGCAGCTTTAACTCCTGCAGGGAGATCTTTCACCAGGTCATTGATGTAAACAAGGAAGAGTGTTGGGGAAATTACTCCTCCTTGAGGTACCCCCTGATGGAGCAACACTTTTCTGCTCTGCAGACCGTCAAGAGTGACTCTAGTTCTCCTGTTATGCAAGTATGACTGGATCCATTTCATCATGTTGCCTTGGATTCCACTTCTCCTAAGTTTTGCAATGAGGCCATCTTTCCACACCTTGTCAAAGGCCTGCTTGAAGTCGACCCAGATCGTTAGGACCTTTTTCTTCTCCTGGAAGGCATCTTCTATTGCTTGAGACAAGTAAGTAACTTGGTCTTCTATACTGTAGCATTCTCTAAATCCAGCTTGTTCCGGCACCAGGATCTGCTCAGACTCTAAATACCATTTCAATCTGTGGTTGACTATTCGCTCCATAGTCTTCCCAACACAGCTTGTGAGACTGATTGGCCGGTAACTTGCAGCCTCGGTCTTACATTTCCCTTTCTTTAGTATGGGTATTGTGATGGCTTCTCTCCA
Organism: Oreohelix idahoensis; assembly: GCA_024509875.1. Classification (NCBI taxonomy): domain Eukaryota; kingdom Metazoa; phylum Mollusca; class Gastropoda; order Stylommatophora; family Oreohelicidae; genus Oreohelix; species Oreohelix idahoensis. The sequence goes on from JAMPIV010016761.1 coordinate 48,056, forward strand.
TACTTGGGGTACCGTTCCTTTCAACCAGCTGTGGTTGAATATCTCAAGCAGTTTTGTCTTTGCTGCTGAGCTCAGATTTACTAGCATTTCGTTGCTGATTTTGTCTGGGCCGGGTGACTTTTGAAACTTAAGCTTGGAAATAGCCTTCTGTAGTTCTCCTAGTGTGATGGGTTCCCTCATTGGGGCAGGAGTATCTGTCTGTCCCATGGTTGCCAGTATTTCTTTTCTTATCTCTCTCTGATGGTCTATGTTAATGGGTAAGTTGCTTTCTGAACTGTATCTTCTAGCAAACAAGTCTGCAGCTTGTTTTCCTCTGAAAAGTTTGCCACCTTCATCCAATGTGATAGTCTGCCTTGGTGAGAAATGCTCTTCATTTAGAGACTTGACTAATCTCCAAAGTTTCCTGCCGTCTTTCTCAAGGTTCAGCGATGCCGTTTTAGTTCTCCAGCTTTTCCGCTTTTCTTCTAGCTTTGTTCTCTGAAACTCTGCTACAGCCTTTTTCCATTTGTTGTGAGTTTCAAGTGAAGGCTGAGACTCTGCGTCCTTTCTAGCCTTGTCCATAGCTTCCTGACGTTCTTGGAGTGTGCTGGACCAGTATGGTATGTAGTTACGCCGGCATCCTTTGGGAATGGTTTCTTTTGCAGCTTGTAGTATGCATCTGTTGAAGTCTTTTACCACTTCATTAATGTCTCTGTTCTGTACCTTGAGGGTAGACAGCAGCGTGTTCACCTGATGCCTGAATAAACCCCAGTTGGCTTTTTTGTAGTTCCATCTTGTAATGGCTGGGCCTGTACTGAGAGTTGCACTCTGGACAGTAAGAAAGATTGGGCGATGGTCGCTTCCCCCTAGTTGGTCTCCTACTTCTCTACTAATAGATCCAGCTATATCTGGTGTGGAGAAGGCAAGATCTGGTGTTGAGGTTGTGTGCCATCCTCTGGAGTAGAAGGTAGGAGTATCTGTGGCATTATTGACTAGGATTAGGGAGTGATCATCTTGCCAAGTTTCAACCTCTTCACCTCTGTGATCCAGATGGTTATAGCCCCAGCTCTGGGAGTGGCTATTAAAGTCTCCAACTGCTATAAAGTTGGTGGCTGGTACCTGTATAGAGCTGAGACTCAGGGGTTTGTTGTTCGGACAGTAATAGTTCAGGAGTTCTATTTCCATCTTGTCTACCTTTATCTGCAGCAGCTGATATTCTGCTCCATCCATGAAGGTTTTCCTTTCGTGTGCAGGAATGTTATTCCTTACAAGAGTAAGTACTCCTCCTTTTCGTCTATCTTGTCTGTCGGATCTGAAGCATTGATATCCCCTTATTTTAAAGGTTTGATCTGCTTTCAAGTGAGTCTCTTGGATACAGCAAACACTGACTTGCTTCTCATACAAGATGTTTTCCAGCTCTGTCTTTTTGCTGTATCCAGCCTGCTTGCTGTTCACTCCCTCTGCATTCCAGTGCATCATGACAAGTGGCACTCTGGGTTTCTCTTTTTCTGTTTTGTTTGGTCAGTAGTTCTCCTCCGCCGTCTGTTGACTCCACAAGACGGTCTAGAGGGTCCTCCAGTAGCTGAGAGTGGGCTCTGTCGAGGCTCAGAGCCCGGCACTGCACCTGCCTGGTGGAGCTCCACAGGGCGAGCACCAGAACGAGATTTATTTGACGGTGTACTCTCCATAGAAAAAAAAAAAAGCGAGTTGCATGATACTGTGGTTTCCGGTACGCCTTCTGGCCCAGTATCTACGACTTTAGCACCTGTTCAACGGGAGAGTGGGCTCATCCCTAATCTGTTTATGTTCCCAGTAGTAGACTATTCGCAAGCAGCCTGGGGGTGTCACTGCTCTGCGCGGACCTTGTTTACCGAGGCGGCGTCCGAGCTCGTATGGTGAAAATATGGTTGCGTTATCTTCAAAATAGCCCTGTCTTTCCCGTGGCTTTTCTGCCATCCTGCAACTTTGAGTTAGGGAGTTCTGAGCTCCAGTCTCTTTCCCAGGCATTTTATCCTGGCCTGGCACGCATACAGAGGACCCCACTTCTGGTTCTAAGTTAGCAGTTGGGGATAGGTGGGGTAGCACACTGTGCATTCCCCGTCATCCAGGGGGCTCTCCAACTATGCAGAGCTTGCACAATGCTGTGCTCTGGTTCGGGGCTCTCCCAAGGAATCCTCACGTCCTGCACAGAGCCACTTCCCGATACCCACCACCTGCCAACCCTCCATTGTAGAAATCTCCTGCATGCGGCCATCCAGTCAAGAGCCAGTATTAAGTCTGGTGCCCAAGTGATCCCCCCAAGCTCAGTGTGCAATGCTGGGTTCTCATCATGCTGCAACACAGGAGGGATTGTGATGCTCAGCCATCTCTCTCAATTCTGCACCGATAAGTGACATCGGGGACTTAACTTTGCCTCAGTACTGGGAGGCCCCGTTTCCGGGTACACCACACACAGCCAATTGAGGCAACGGTCGCCATGGGCGTGATAGACGACAAACAGTGAAGAATGAGGCAAGAAAGCATTTAACCCATGAAGTGGGGGTGGATTGGTGCAGACCAGAGCATGTACCACTCGCCGGTGGGTTCTGCATCTACACCTATAGGGTTCCACCCACTCCTCAGCCCATTTAGTCTGGCCCCTCACCCAGGACCTGTCCGGCTTGGGTGACCCTGCCAGGAGTAAAACTCCCGCCGGCATAGCTCCCGGGATCATTGAGGCGCTCAAGCTCTCCAACCACGGCAAGGTAGGCTTACATGTGGAGAGCAACAGAATCAAACCACGCGAAAGCATGCCGGGACGTTTATTCTTGATGGCTGTATGCAGGTTGTCTAGTGTGTCTTTGTAGCGGATGGCATTGATGTTCACGCCAGGCTCTTTAAAGTCTACCAATAGAAGCCCTTCATGGTCAAAAAATGCGGTCAGCATAACCTTACCGGTGGAAATCTGTGACTTGAATTTTTTGGGGTTTTGGTGATCCGGGATGTTTCCATTGCATGCTCGCTGATTTGCTGCACGGCTCAAAGTTGTCGCACCACGACTCATCGCTTGCCACTATGCGCAACAGAAATGCATCACCCTCCTCTTCGTAACGCAGCAGGTGGTTCAAACTCCACCCCATGCGTTCTTCCTTATGGTGATCGGTCAGCATCCGTGGGACCCATTGTGAACACACCTTTCGATACTTCAGTTTCTTAATAACCACCATTTGAACTGTCCCAAGAGACACAGCGAATTCCTCTGATAGCGAACGTAAGCTCCGACGACGGTCCACCCGTATTGCTGCATCAATCTCGGCGATGGCTTCTTCTGTCGCAACAATATGCACCTGATCTGGCCGCGGAAAATCTTTCGTTAACTGACGTCCTTCTCGAAACATTCGTGCCCAGTATTTCACTGTAGTCTTAGACACACGTTTGTCACCATACACTGCTTTCATTCGGCGATGAATGTCGACTGGTCGACATCATTCGGCTGTTAGGAACTGAATCACCGCTTGCTGATCGACCTTGGATGGATTCCTTATCACACCGGCCATTATTTTAACGGTCTGCAGCACAACCAATGAATACTAGGAGAATGAACACTTACACACTTGTACATTCGTATGTGCTTATTACGTCAGATGTGACGTCATCTTGCTCCTCCTACGAATGTCCACTTGGCGCAGCACGGTCGGGTTTCATTTGAACACGCCTCGTATCTCAAATCCATTATGTGTAATTTTTCGAAATGACTAGAATTTATTTCACGGGTTAATAAGAATGATAAGATAAGCTTTACACTTGTGTTTTCTAATCAAATCTAATAACCGAGGGGATAATAAATTATACCGTTACGCGGGTCAGGATAGAATACTATATTGTGATTAAATGTTTTGTATTTTCTTCCTAAAAATCCAGTACGGGTCATAAACCAAAACCTACCAGCGGCCTGAATCTGAGAAAACGGGTCTACGTCCAACAGTACCAAAACACATTCTTATATAAATATCGGGTCTTCGAGGTTGACCTGGTTGGCCCTCTTGTTTCACCCAGAAAGAGAGAGAGATAGAGAGTACCAACAAAAGACTATAAGAATAATTGTAACTGGACCTATAGCTATCCAGATTATTTTTCCATTTTCATGTACATTCAGCCCGCTGTGGCGAAATTATCAAAATTAACATTTTCCAACTACCAACCACTGTGGTGTGGCGAGGATTTTTATCCCGAGAGATTTACATACCTGACATTCTCTTTAATTATTGGAATTACAAGCTACTGACACTGTGAATACTAGATCTCGTAATTATTTTCCTACCTGGACTAATTTATGAGACATATACAGATCCAATTAACAGTAACGAAGTAAGCGTTCCTCAAATAACAGGATTAATCAAACTTTGAGGAGCTGGGGCTTATTTTGCCAAAACACAACCCAACACTGGATTTGCTGCTTGTGCCATGGAGATATGTTCCAGAAGTTGTTAATCAACACTTAGGTAAGCGCGAATGAAAGTGGCCACTGTTTGTCTGAAGCGAGAGGAAGAAGGAGTGAATAATTCTTCTATTGTATAATCATTGTACTCACTTTGTCGTGCCTTTCTTTTGTTTGCTAATACTGTTATTTTCTGAATAGATTAATTAGGAACTCTGTTCTTTACAGTATAGCCAAATTCTATACCATAGCACAAATCTTTTGACCTTTTGGGGGTTATTTAACTTCTTCTTGTGGGATATTTTCTCAGCAGAGGGGATTGCACTTATGGGGTTTATTTCTTTATGATTTCTGTAACCTATGATTTTTTTGTATTGCTATTGATACTGAATGTTGTGAAGTTTTTTTATGATAAATAAATTCAACATAAACTTAATTACCGGTGTTGGTCAGCTCGGCCCAATATCCCTACTCAATTACTATAGTTTCACGTTTGTGCGTCTACCTGTCGTCACGTATCTCTGTGTGTGTATGTGAGTGGTTAATAGTGTATATGTTAATATATACAGAAAGGTAAACTATCTGATAAACAACTTTCAGTAGTAAGATAGGCTGGACTAGAGTATCTTCTCAATTCACGGACAGACTCTACCTTTTCACCATTGCACCCGTGAAATCTATTTCTTTACCTTATCTCTCACTGAGTTACCGCCTTTTCCAGTTCTATTCAGACGGGACCAGAATCTATCTTAATCACCTATCAAAAATCTACGACAGTAGTTTCTGGTGCAATTTGTTTTAATGTTGAAGTTGCCAGTCCCACTCACAACATCGTTTTAGTAGCCTTGTACGACATGCATGAGGGTGCAGTAGTACTGTTCTTTCTTTTTTTATTCAGCGATCCCGGAAACTACACGAGACAAGAAACGGATGGAGAGTCAATACTACATACATCCTACTACAATACGGACTCACTAGAGGTGACTTAACCTTTAGTGGCTCAAAAACGCAAACGGGACCCAAAGACGCAGCAATAGAGAACGCAGCGAATCAGAGCTGGTCAAGACCGCACTCCACCTACACGTGGTGGCCCTGGAAACAGTCTGCAGCAGTGCAGTCTGGCTGAGCGAGTGTGGATCGCAATGGGAAGGCAAACTTGGTCCTAAAAAATGCCGTGCAGAAGTCGGATGTGTCGACCGAAAGGTGCAGATATCACAGCTTAGGCGTAAACAGACACAACGCAACCACCGTCCTTTTCAGGGCGAACGAGGAAGAAGGAAGAAGAAGAAAAACGCAAACGTCACCTCCCCACGACCCTTCATGGCAAATGTGGTTTGATAGCAGATATTGCCGTATGGTAGTGAAATGTTTGAGACTTCCCTGTAGTACAGCGGTAGGCAACCCAGCAGCGCTGCGGATCTACTTCGGAAACAATGAGCTCTTTAAAGATCTTCTTCTTCTACTTCTTCAAGTACCATGTCTAGTGCCGTAGGAGATCATGTCTCTCCACAACTGCCTGTCTCCAGTACAATTTATCAATTCTGCTGTTTACTTTTTTTCCATGCCACGATGTCAAACTGTCCAGTTTTTGCTCTTTTTTTCTACACTTATCTCTTTTTCCTTCAATCTTACCTGTTGTTACGATATATTCCAGCTTTCCTCTTCTCATAACATGCCCAAAATAAGTGGATTGCTTCTTTCTAACTTAAGACATAATTTTTATTTGCGCATTGGCCTCTTTCAGGACATCCTCATTTCTCTTTTTGGCTGTCCATGGTATTTTTTTACATTCTTCTGTAAAACCACATCTCTGTGGCCTCTAGTGCCTTCCCTACATGTTCTCAAATTGTCCATGACTGACTCCCTTATGTCAGGATTGGTTCCATATAACACTGAAGAACTCTCTTTCTTACTTCCAATGACAACGAATTGTTGCATAAAATACTTTTCATTTTATGGAATGCTGTTTTTGTCTGAGCTATTCTGCTTTTAATTTCTGAGATGCATCTTCCATCCGTTGTTATTAATGTGCCCAGATATTTGAGTTTATTGACTTGTTTTAAAACTGTTCCATTTAAAGATCTAAATTAATAAAACCATGTCTGTTTTCACAGTATCTGGAAATGGGAATAAGTCAAGCCTTTCAATTAATCAATCAATACCATTTAGCTCCCCAAGGAGCATAGGCCTTTAACAAACACATGCCAAGTCCTCTTGTTCCGTGCCATCCGCTCATGTTCTTTCCATGTTTTCCTCATCTTTTTCACCTCTGTATCCAGTTTTTTCTCTACGTGTTTTTTTTTGGGTCTACCTCTGCCTCTCTTTCCCTGTGGATTCCAGAACAAAGACTGCCTTGTAAAGCTATCAAGCCTTTATGTAACTTTTATCTCTGCCGCAAGATCAGCTTCCTGCAATCCCGCCAACAGAGCGATGGTATATGAAAACTAAATATGTTACTGAATGTTAGTTTCACTTCAAAGAAAGATCGCCTTCTATCTTATAAAATTAACGAATAGAGTGAATTGCAGTAGGCTAGTGTTAAATGCAGTCGGAGACGTAATTCTCAGATTCTTGGTTGTCGTGGAATATTCTAATCCACATATATAAATTATCAAGTAAATATAAAGCCTAATAAATACATATAATAAATAAAGGAAGAAGAATGGTAAAGAACAGTGCTGTCACAATGACTGTACTCGAAATCCCCTTGTTTTCTACTGCGTAAGCAAATTGTAACGTTTCACGTCGATATTAAAGGCTTTCTGCAACATACACGCGTTTCCCAAACACACAATAAAATGTGCTGCCTTTCTAAGAAAAACCTTGAAATATGCAAGTTGACCTAAATTTTAAATTCCATTCATGTCTTTTTCTACACTGCGTTACTAAAACGAACGAACAGATGGACAAAAGGATAAAGAGAGAGGGGAGGGCTGAAAATCAGGAACGCATGCAACACGCGTCGCGCGATACACAAATGCTGCCATCACGCGTGTAAGTCTACATGCACTAATTTTTTTTCAGACGGACAGTGATAAAATACACTACCCTTTCCCAGAGTTAGGTTTATAAATCCTGAAATCTCTTATTAGGAAAGACAACATTAGATGGGTTTACGGTTGAAAACATAACAGTACCCAGACAGCACATCTTCGAAACAGGAGGTAGAAAATACATATTTTGAACGCAGCCACGTAGCTCTTTTAAATTTGGATAATTGGGTTCCTTAGGGCTTGCTGACAAATAATATGTAAAACGTTACGCAAATAGTCCAGGAATTAATAAATTATACCCAAAATAAAATAGTGAGGATGCCTGACAGCATGGAATCATTTCTGCTCATAAAATTTTTTTTTATAACGTGTTTGAAAAAACCTCACGTTACAGAATTAGCCTACCATGTAAACTCCAAATTGATTGGAGCGCAACAAATGAAAGCCTAACCACGATTGGTCGGGCTATAAATACTATCTTTCGTTGTTAGGGGAGACGGGAAAAGGTAACATTTTTTCAAACACTTGTCGAAACGTGGCTCATTGGCCAGTCTCACTGATATACACACTTGGGAGCGTTAGTTCGAAACCACTTGTTTAAATAAGCTTGATAAAGCATCAGTGCGTTGAAGCCAGCTCACAATTTTGCTAAAATAAAAGCCTGGAACATAAGCAGATGGAAATTTGTGCCAGTAATTGTGCCAGAATTCATTGCTAATCAACGTATCTGTGTTTATTTCCATGAAATTGTGGTAAGCTTGAACCATTCAGTATCTTTTAATGAAAATTGAATGTAAATTGTTAATTTATGCCTGTATATATATGTGTAGTTCAGTGGCAAACAAGAGATAAAGCCTATAATGCTCCAGCCTGAACAGAGGGTGTCGGAGGAAAGTCAAACGGCATGGAATGGCCAAATAGTACACTGACACCTAGATGATTGACTAGAAAGAAATAATGCTGGAATTGCAGAGGCGTAGTAACCATTAAGGAGGTTAATGCTGGTATAAAGTACTTCAGAATGAAGCTGATAGTTGGCCTAACGCTCTGAACTCAATGTTTGTGCTGTATTGTGATCAGTGTAAAAGAGAGTATAAGTTAGTTATGAAGTAGAAGGTACATCCTTCTTGATTTCAGGGACAGTGGTCTTGATGGTACTGAGCAGCACCTGGTCAGAGCTTTGCTGAATCCAGTGTCGGACAGCATACTCCTTGGTCCTTTTAGCTATCAGTGAGGTGTCTCCAGAGCCCAGAGGAGAATTCGAGCAGAGGAGTCCTTTCCTGCCGCCATCACGCCAGATAAGCTACCTTGGCCAGCTGAGCTCAACATTATGTCCCCTCATCTTGAAATGACTTTATAAAAATAACATTCAGAGGGGAATTTAATTGTCTTAATATCAGGAACTGAGAACATCTCCAATACTAGTCCCAAAAGACAAACTATTGAAGTCATGATGACAAATACCAACAGAGCTTGAACAAAACAAAACCAGTATTACCTCATTTTACTACTACACAACTGACACACATAGAATATTTGTAATAATATATGTCACTACAATATTCATATTAAATACATTCTGTACATAACTTGTAATTTAAATTGATTGTGATTCCTGGTTCCCTTGTAGTTGAATCAGGACACATATTCATTCATGCCAGTAATGAATACATATTGTTATTTGAAAAGTTACGAGTGACTTCTTTAAGATATTCTCATAGAGTGTTATATGTATGTGAGTGTCACAGTGTTGTTAAGAGTAGTGGATTAAATTAAATTGTTTATCTGTCTGTTGTTGTGACTTACACTTCATCATACACATACCCTAGACACATAACGTAGTCATCACACTATTCCAGAATAATTCTGACTGAGATATAGAGATATGTGGTAGCAAGTAAGGTTATCTATAATACACTACTCTTAATAGATATATATACCTTCACAGCTGATCTCAGTCAGTACACTAAGTCCCCTATAAATATTTATAACATCCCACTTCACCACATATATTGGGGTCTCGCTCGTCCGGGATTTTGAATCTTTCCCTATTAAAAATATTGGGGGTAATTCACTTCAGGGAATATAAGAATTAAAAGGTATCCTTGGGTGGAATTAAATAAGGTTGAGCTCACGGTGCCTGTGTTGTCCATTATATATATTTAGAATTTGAATTGTTGGTTAGACATTGTAGAAATTTACATGATAGACAATGGCGGACCTGGCCAAATTTCGATCTGCTGCGGTTCAGACTGCAAAAGAGTTAGGATTAGATGGGCAAGTTATGGTTGCCTATGTCACGACGGAATGTGACAAATTTATTGAACGTGAAGAAAGAAGGTTTGAAGCCGAAAGAAAGTTAGAGGCTGACAAGGAAATTAAGAGGTTGCAGATTGAGGCTGACAAAGAGGCCAAGGCATTGGAAGCCGAGGAAAGAAGACAGGCTGCAGAAAGGGAAGAGAAGAAATTAGCTGCAGAAAGGGAAGAGAAGAAATTAGCTGCAGAAAGGGAAGAGAAGAAATTAGCTGCAGAAAGGGAAGAGAAGAAATTAGCTGCAGAAAGGGAAGCGAGGAAATTAGCTGCAGAAAGGGAAGCAGAAGATAAAAGATTACAAAGGGAACATGAGTTACGACTAAGGGAGTTTGAGTTTCAAGGCCATGCTCCTGAAAATGGTGCCAGTCCCTTTGCCTCTGATGCTACGGTTACTCAAGGAGCCTCAACCTCAGCTATGAATTTTCATTTAGATCATTTTGTTGAGAAAGACGATGATATTGAGAGCTATATAAATAGGTATGAACTATTAGCTACCACGTATGGGTTAGAGAGAGAAAGGTGGAGCTTAAAGTTATCTCAGGGACTTCGTGGGGCAGCTTATGAAGTTTTTGCAAAAATGAGCAGAGGTGATCAGGAAAATTATGACATGCTAAAGCAGGCTCTTTTGTTAAGGTATGAAAAGAATGCAGAATTCTATAGAAAAAAATTTAGGAATGCTAAACTACTGTCAGGTGAAACCTATCACCAGTTCTCTGCACGAATAGAGACATACTTGGAGAAATGGACTTCTCTGGGGAAAACCCAAGATCTTAAGGAAATGGTCCTTATAGAGCAATTAAGAGAGTCCATGGCTCCAGACCTGAGAAAGTTTCTCATGGAACAAGGTGCAGAGAGGCTGGATGAGTTGCTAAATGTTGCTGAAAGGTATCAAGCAGCTCAAGCAGAGGTAACAGGTAATAAAAAGAAACAAGTGGATAACTTTAGGGCACCACAGAACTTTAATAAATTTGATCCTAAGGATCAAAATAAAGGTAAGCACCAATTTGATAGGCCACGGTATGAAAATAAAAATAAATTCCCACAATTCGATGAAAGGAAATATAATGAAAGAAAATCTTTCAACCAAGGAAAAAGGTGGTGTAAGAATTGTCAGATGGACAATCATGACACTGACCGTTGCAGAAGGAAACCTGTGTATATGGCAACCCTTCAGGTCAGGTCGACCTCAAGACAGGAGGAGGATATTATTTTAGATACCACTCCAGAAGAGATGAGGAAGGCACAGGCTGGGGATAAAACACTCAAGCCTTGTTTCAGAAAATTGTCAACTTGTCATACAACTCCAGGCAAGGGAGATTTTTACATGAAAAACAAGTTGATGTATAGGAAGACTGGAGCTAGATCCAAAGGTCACGGACAGCTGGTTCTTCCAAAAAGATATAAGGCAGACTTAATAAGGAGCCTACATGTGAAACCAGATGGGGACCATGAGAAGATAGGTATCATCATTCAAAAGGTGGCTCACAATTATTATTGGCCCAAAGCAAGATGGGACATTGAGAATTTTGTAGAAAGGTGTAGCATAGCACATGAGGGAACACCCACAAGTGGGAACATGGATCAGGACCTGGACACGCCACGGGGCAAAATTAGGCCTGACAATAAAAAGAAATATAGATTTGATAAAGTGGACCAAATGGAATGGGAAGCCCCTTTTCACGGACAAGCTTCACTTAACTGTTTTACAATGGCCACTATGCGGAGAGTGCAAAAAGATGTCTTACCCCAGGATAAGCCGAAACTCCCTCAATCGGACTTAAACAAACTGGAGGAAGAGGATGTAGGGAGGAAATCTCTCATCAAGAATTTTAAGAGGGGAGAAAGCCCCACAAGAAAAATTGGTAGCGGTCGTTTTGTGAATGATAATTCTGGGAGGAAAAATCATCACTATAAAGCTTCGAGTGGAAGAGACCATACCGGTGCATGGACAAATAGGTCCACACAATTAAAGGTCCATATGTAGCTTTGTTAAGAACGTGGACTGATGAAAAGGCAGAGGAAAACATTACATCTTCATACCAATATGTGAATGAGCTGACCACTCGGTTAAAAACTGGCTGGAAACTTGCCAATGAAAATTTGAAACAAGCCAGGAAGAAACATGCTGCCTATTATAACAGGAAGGCGAAAGACAGAAATTTGGCTGTGGGAGAGAAGGTACTGCTTCTTTTGCCCGGGAGTCAGAATAAGTTACAAATTGGATGGCAGGGTCCATATACAGTTCTAGAGAAGGTGTCTAGAACAAATTATAAGATAGATAAGAAGGGGAAAGAAAAAATCTATCATGTGAATCTCCTGAAGAAATATTTGGAAAGAGAACATCAGGAAGAGACACACTTGTTGACCTTGTCCATCGCCATGGAGATGAAAAAGGAACCACTTTCATCATTTGAATATCCATTACACCCCTGTGAGACAGCAGCACAGGTGAAAATCAGTACACATTTAACGAAAACTCAGAAAGAGAGAGTGCAACAGGTTCTAAATAATCATGCAGAGGTGTTAACAGACCGACCAGGGCATACAAACCTATTGGAATATGATATGAAACTCATAGACTCCACACCTGTCTGTATGAAACCATATTCGATTCCGTTTGCTAAGGAGAAAGCTTTGAAGGAAGAAATAGACTATCTGTTGAAGGAAGGAATTATTTCGCACAGTGAGTCTTCGTATAGTTCCGGTGTTGTACTTTTAAGGAAGCCCTCTGGAGAACATAGACTCTGTATAGATTACAGGAGACTGAATGCTATTACAGAAGGACAGGTGGATCCATTGCCGGATACAAATCAGCTGTTTGCCAGACTAAATAAAGCTAAATATTTCTCAAAAGTGGATCTGAGTAAAGGATACTATCAGATTCCAGTAAAGCCTGAGGTTAGACCATACCTAGCTTTTAGTACCTCAGAAGGACACTATGAGTTTAATAGATTGCCATTTGGATTGAAGAATGCGCCTAGTGTCTTCTCTAGAATGATGAGAAAATTATTGGATCCTCTGAATAATCCCTGTATAACAAATTTTATGGATGATATCCTTATAGCAACAGAAACATTTGAGGAACACATTGACTCTCTGAACATGCTGTTTGATCGACTTAGGGAGGCAAATTTAACAGCCCGTCCAACCAAATGTTGCGTTGGATGTAAAGAATTGGAATTTTTGGGACACACAGTTTATCAGGGAAATATGACCCCTGACCCAAAGAATTTAGAAAAACTACAGAAAGCCCCGAGACCACAAACCAAGAAGGACGTGAGATCCTTTGTCTCATTATGTGGTTTCTACCAGAAGTATATCAAGAACTTTAATTCCATATGTGCACCGTTAACTGAATTGACACGTAAAGGACTTCCAGATCGCATTACATGGACACCACAATGTGAAATGACTTACCAAGAATTGAAGGAAAAGCTCACAAGTAAACCCATTTTGAAATTACCTGACTTAAGTCAAGAATTCATAGTAAGGACGGATGCAAGTAATATTGGGTTAGGTGCAACTCTACTACAGAAATCAGATGCATTGGATGGGGAATTAAGCCCAGTGGCATATGCTAGCAGAAAGTTGAATAAAGCTGAAATCAACTACTCAACTAGCGAAAAAGAATGTCTTGCAGTAATATGGGCAATAAAGAAATTCAATATTTATCTATATGGGAAGGCATTTAAGTTGCAAACAGATCACAAACCTTTATCGTTTCTAGCACAGGCTAAGCATGAGAACTCTAGGTTACTCCGATGGTCTTTGCTTCTGGCTCCATATAATTTTAGCATTGAGTATATATCTGGAAAAACCAATTTGGGAGCGGATTTTTTAAGCCGCCATCCGTGTGATGAGAATCACCTTAAACCCCAGAAATAATAATAAATTTCTCTATGTGTATATAGAATAAAGGACTGACATATAATGTCTGTTTTAAGAGGGGAGGTGTCGTGGAATATTCTAATCCACATATATAAATTATCAAGTAAATATAAAGCCTAATAAATACATATAATAAATAAAGGAAGAAGAATGGTAAAGAACAGTGCTGTCACAATGACTGTACTCGAAATCCCCTTGTTTTCTACTGCGTAAGCAAATTGTAACGTTTCACGTCGATATTAAAGGCTTTCTGCAACATACACGCGTTTCCCAAACACACAATAAAATGTGCTGCCTTTCTAAGAAAAACCTTGAAATATGCAAGTTGACCTAAATTTTAAATTCCATTCATGTCTTTTTCTACACTGCGTTACCAAAACGAACGAACAGATGGACAAAAGGATAAAGAGAGAGGGGAGGGCTGAAAATCAGGAACGCATGCAACACGCGTCGCGCGATACACAAATGCTGCCATCACGCGTGTAAGTCTACATGCACTAATTTTTTTTTCAGACGGACAGTGATAAAATACACTACCCTTTCCCAGAGTTAGGTTTATAAATCCTAAAAAACTCTTATTAGGAAAGACAACATTAGATGGGTTTACGGTTGAAAACATAACAGTACCCAGACAGCACATCTTCGAAACAGGAGGTAGAAAATACATATTTTGAACGCAGCCACGTAGCTCTTTTAAATTTGGATAATTGGGTTCCTTAGGGCTTGCTGACAAATAATATGTAAAACGTTACGCAAATAGTCCAGGAATTAATAAATTATACCCAAAATAAAATAGTGAGGATGCCTGACAGCATGGAATCATTTCTGCTCATAAAATTTTTTTTATAACGTGTTAGAAAAAACCTTACGTTACATAAATAGCCTACCATGTAAACTCCAAATTGATTGGAGCGCAACAAATGAAAGCCTAACCACGATTGGTCGGACTATAAATACTATCTTTCGTTGTTAGGGGAAACGGGGAAAGGTAACATTTTTTTCAAACACTTGTCGAAACGTGGCTCATTGGCCAGTCTCACTGATATACACACTTGGGAGCGTTAGTTCGAAACCACTTGTTTAAATAAGCTTGATAAAGCATCAGTGCGTTGAAGCCAGCTCACAATTTTGCTAAAATAAAAGCCTGGAACATAAGCAGATGGAAATTTGTGCCAGTAATTGTGCCAGAATTCATTGCTAATCAACGTATCTGTGTTTATTTCCATGAAATTGTGGTAAGCTTGAACCATTCAGTATCTTTTAATGAAAATTGAATGTAAATTGTTAATTTATGCCTGTATATATATGTGTAGTTCAGTGGCAAACAAGAGATAAAGCCTATAATGCTCCAGCCTGAACAGAGGGTGTCGGAGGAAAGTCAAACGGCATGGAATGGCCAAATAGTACACTGACACCTAGATGATTGACTAGAAAGAAATAATGCTGGAATTGCAGAGGCGTAGTAACCATTAAGGAGGTTAATGCTGGTATAAAGTACTTCAGAATGAAGCTGATAGTTGGCCTAACGCTCTGAACTCAATGTTTGTGCTGTATTGTGATCAGTGTAAAAGAGAGTATAAGTTAGTTATGAAGTAGAAGGTACATCCTTCTTGATTTCAGGGACAGTGGTCTTGATGGTACTGAGCAGCACCTGGTCAGAGCTTTGCTGAATCCAGTGTCGGACAGCATACTCCTTGGTCCTTTTAGCTATCAGTGAGGTGTCTCCAGAGCCCAGAGGAGAATTCGAGCAGAGGAGTCCTTTCCTGCCGCCATCACGCCAGATAAGCTACCTTGGCCAGCTGAGCTCAACATTATGTCCCCTCATCTTGAAATGACTTTATAAAAATAACATTCAGAGGGGAATTTAATTGTCTTAATATCAGGAACTGAGAACATCTCCAATACTAGTCCCAAAAGACAAACTATTGAAGTCATGATGACAAATACCAACAGAGCTTGAACAAAACAAAACCAGTATTACCTCATTTTACTACTACACAACTGACACACATAGAATATTTGTAATAATATATGTCACTACAATATTCATATTAAATACATTCTGTACATAACTTGTAATTTAAATTGATTGTGATTCCTGGTTCCCTTGTAGTTGAATCAGGACACATATTCATTCATGCCAGTAATGAATACATATTGTTATTTGAAAAGTTACGAGTGACTTCTTTAAGATATTCTCATAGAGTGTTATATGTATGTGAGTGTCACAGTGTTGTTAAGAGTAGTGGATTAAATTAAATTGTTTATCTGTCTGTTGTTGTGACTTACACTTCATCATACACATACCCTAGACACATAACGTAGTCATCACACTATTCCAGAATAATTCTGACTGAGATATAGAGATATGTGGTAGCAAGTAAGGTTATCTATAATACACTACTCTTAATAGATATAGATACCTTCACAGCTGATCTCAGTCAGTACACTAAGTCCCCTATAAATATTTATAACATCCCACTTCACCACATTGGTCAAAGGGGAGTTACTCACTATATACTTTGGTTTAAGTCAGAAGTAGTTGTTATCCCACTTGTCTTTTAGCCAAGCGGTCTAATTTTAGGACCGAGGTCTTGTAACCTGACCATATATGGTTCGAGTGGTCAGCCTTTCCTGAAATGTTTCAGATCGCCCACCTGAGCTTAACTCAGGGGACTTGCGTCTTACGACGCATGCGCGAGAATTTTAGGCGCGGAAAGAAGCCTGTTTGTTCGGGGAGTCGAGCTGAGATTTTCAAGGGGTTAAGACGCGCAGCGTCTCCTATCTGGCTAGGCGTTCGGGGAAAGAAAGTCTCTGTGTGACAAAAGAATGTCTAAGATTTATCCCCATGTTTTATTCTAAGCGCCAAGGATGGCAAGTGTTGTTTTGGTGTTATTCGTTGGATTCCTGGCAAGGTAAAAATAACTTTACACCATTTTTTTCTCTCTGTTGTCAATTGACATTGTAGTGACTTTTCCTCCTGTGCGGGAAAGAGTCACTGAAGATATTAGTATTGGAGCTCGCTCATTATACTGACATTGTATTTATTGGGTTAGAGGAAGCCCAGAGAACATTGTACATGTTAAAGCCCGCTATTCAGGCGGTATCAACTGAACAAGGACTGACATACCTTGTTGGTCTAAAGGAAAGCCACAGAGGTCATCGTATTTTAGGAGCCCGCCATATTTGCGAGGCCTGCTTATGCCAGAAAATGTACCTGACTGGGTTAGTCAGAGGATATTCAAAAGAAAGTAGAGATTAGCATTGTATGCTAGCAGCCCGCTAAATTTGCGGCGTAATTTGACCAGAGAAGTATCTGACTTGCTGGGGTCAGGTGAAAGATGAACTAAGCTTATGTACTTGACTACCCGCTCCCTGTGCAGGGTAGTTTTTCCTGTAGCTGTACCAAGGAAGGATAGAATGATATGCCAGTACTATGATATGTACAAGCTACTAATGATTTATAGATGCCAGCTGCATTGAACTGTTATCATGCCTATGATGTTACTGAGTCTGGTCAACATGACTATGTATTGATGTCAGCGTAACCTGTTGTCGTCCTGTAATAAAGTTTTGAAACGTCAACAGCCGTTTAACGCTTACTTGACTTCATCTTCGTGAGTTACTGTGATGTCCTCATGACTTGTTTACAGTAGCCCTGTGTGGGCGTATGTATATATATCATCAATACCAAATATCAACATACCAGACGTATACAACCATTCAACATGTAGTTAGCCAGCTCTTTGGGGTCCCATCTACAGAACTGTACCTCAACGATAAATAAACTACAACAGCTAGCTTGCGAGTTTTCACTGGGAATGCGGTGAAATTATCTTTAAACCTGGAAATCACGCTTTTAATTGCCGGCTTGAGAGGTTGGTTCGGAATTTACATTGGTTAAAAATTCTTTTTACCCCCGTCGCCGCCTAAAGAAACTACTGAATTGTGCCTTTTGACCGACCTATTCGTAGATCGAGATGTTGTTGCAGGTCTCAGCTTGATGAGGTTGGGTGACTGGCTGCCTTCTTTGCTGCCTTTGCCTTTTTAAATTCAAGATGTGAGTCAGGCACCCATGTACAGCTGGGTAGACTGGAGCATTACGTGTCTTGATTTCAAGCTCGGTAACTTTGCCGTGAGAAGCACGCGCTCTTACCACTCTGCCACTCTTTGCTGAGCAGTGTTGGTATAAATACTGAAATAACTTTTGTTCTCTCAACACGTACTAGGCTTGTCAAATGTGCTCTAAGTATGGAGACTTTTGCCGCCTGTAGATACCGGGGGTATATTGTTATAAGACTAGTGTAAAAGCCCGCCATAAGACGGGAATTAAATTCAAAAGCACCAATACCTAACGGCAATTTTACTTATTCAAAAGTATTTAAAAAAAAAACCACTGTGCATCACCACAGTACACGAACTACGAAGCAGCAGCGATGATCCCAATGTGTGTATACGGGATCATACATTCTATAAATATTTTTGTGCACACCGTCATTTGCGCATTCTACAAATAAGTATTTTCGGGAGAGCCCCTAAATAAGGGAAACAATACAATTAACGTCTAATTTTCAACCCCAGTTTCACCCCTTAGCGTTACTGACAGAAAAAGCTGGGATTTTATAAATAATGACAAGTGAAGAGTAGAACTATTCTTCCTTCAGTTGTGTCGTACAAGGTGACTAAAAATGAGATTGTACATGGGACTAGCAACCGCATCATATAAAACACGTTGCTAAATAAACCACTGTTGCAAGAGCATGTGAATGGCCTGTGCACGCTTCCTGCAACAGCGCCAACAGCAATGGTGGCTCCATGCTTTATATGGAAAGAAAAGGAAACTGATGTCGATGGTGAATAAATACCCTCTACGCGACACTATTCGAATGAATTGTCTTTCACTGCTAATACACTTTAAGGCAGAAGTCAACAATCATTCGATCGCGGGGTAGCGGTAGATCCAAGTTGATGGTTTGGTAGATATTTAGGCGACTGCGGGAGAAAAAATTAAATACTTTTTAAAGCTAGGGGACATTTCGGACTAAACCTCTTCTGCCGGATTTTAAAATTGTCATGTGCCCGGGATCAAAGGTACTTTTTTCGCATTCGCAATGAAAACGCTATATAAAAGATATATTCGTGAACTGCATGATATAGGAACGCGATCTTTTCTTTGTAAGGTGCATTATTCCCCTCTCCTACTAGCTTAAAATTACACACACACACACACACACACACACACACACACACACACACACACACACACACACACACACACACACACACACACACACACACACACACACACACACACACACACACACACACACACACACACACACCACACACACACACACACACACACACACACACACACACACACACACACACACACACACACACACACACACACACACACACACACACACACACACACACACACACACACACACACACACACACACACACACACACACACACACACACGCACACACACACACATATATATATATATATATATATATATATATATATATATATATATATATATATATATATATATATATATATATATATTATATATATATATATATATATATATATATATATATATATATATATATATATATATATATATATATATATATATGGTAAATCTTTAGAGGACTCAGTGTTACTAAAGTAGACCCCAAAAGCTCCTGGGTTGCCGACCCCTGATTTAAGACATGTTCATCTCAAATCTAGAAGAAAATTTCGGACTAAACCTCTTCTGCCGGATTTTAAAATTGTCATGTGCCCGGGATCAAAGGTACTTTTTTCGCATTCGCAATGAAAACGCTATATAAAAGATATATTCGTGAACTGCATGATATAGGAACGCGATCTTTTCTTTGTAAGGTGCATTATTCCCCTCTCCTACTAGCTTAAAATTACACACACACACACACACACACTCTTAAGCTCCTCAAGCAGCATAGGCCTTCAACAAACACATGCCAAGTCCTCCTGTCACGTGCCATCAGCTCAATGTGCAAATTATATCCTTGTTTATTGTTTACTCTTTCATCGATTGAGGTTATCTTATCATACCTTGTGTGATTCCTATACATATACGGGTGTTTCAACATTATATATACACTTTAAAAGTTTATATTTCGTGAGCAACATACACAATTTTAATTTTTTTTAAAATCAGATTTTAAAGCTCGGAGATAGAGGATTTTATGTCATTGAAGTAATTGTGTTTTGTTTTTCAAACACACGGAATATGACGGAGAAATCTAAATTAAGTTTTGAAGGAAGAGAGACAATTCTAAAATAATTGTAAATCAGTCGGTTAGGAGATTTCGCTCATGTATTCATGCTGATGGTGGGCATTTGAACATTTAAACTAAATTTATGTTCTTGTGAAATAATTGTTTATCTCTTAGCTTTATAATGTGATAAAGACAAAAATTAAAATTGTGTATGTTGTTCATGAAATATAAATTTGTAAAGTGTGTATACATAATTTTAAAACTTATATATATATATATATATATATATATATATATATATATATATATATATATATATATATATATAAGTTGACAGTGCAATCTTCAGTTTTAGAAACAGTTAAAGTAAATTCAGCAAGTTAGAAAAAAATAACCCATGGAAAGTCAACGTTTGACCGGGCCAACGGTCCGGCCCGTTGGTATGGATTCTACTCGGAACAAGACACGTTGCTTCCCCTTTTGACAGGAAGTTCTATATTATCTTTCCAGAAACAATTTGCCGTTTGGTACTGTATCCTAGAATTGTGTGAAAATATTTGTTCCTGTGAGAACAGACTTGAGCCATGTACTGGTAAATTGTGAGAAAAGTTCCACCCGGAAACGCTGTTCCTGCTGAGTGGATTCTCTTCTTTGAAGTTATTATTAGTAACGGTGAAGCATGTTTTTGCTCTCTTATTTGCAAATAGAGTTACCACTGAAGTGTCCGGGAAATAAACCCCTGGCATGAAAGCTTGAAAGACTTATCTTCAAGGCTGTGTTTGGCAAGACGATTCGCCCAGTGCGACCATTTTTTATTTTAGAAAATTGATTTTAGTCAGCGAGAACAATTAAATAAGAGAGAGAGAGAGAGAGAGAGAGAGACAGAGAGAGAGACAGAGAGACAGAGAGACAGAGAGACAGAGAGACAGAAAGAGAGAGATGAATTTACATATTAATTATTACTAATGTTTTATAACGCCCCGTATAGTTTCTGGGGGTGTCTGAGAGATAAAGAAAGAATAAGCCTACTAAACACTGAGGCATGTCGTACTAGGCAGCTAAAATGAGGTTTTGCATGAGGCTGGCAACCTCATCATGTAAAATAAGGCGCCACATAAACCACCGCTGCAAGAGCACGTGACTGCTTTGTGCAGACTTCCTGCTAGGGGACCAGCTGTAGTGGTGGCGCCATGCTCTGTAAGGAACACAAAGGAAAATGACGATGAGTGTTCAAGAACACATCATACACTTTGAACACGTCACATACTTAAAACACGTCACACACTTAAAACACATCACATACTTAAAACACGTCACATACTTAAAACACGTCACACACTTAAAACACATCACATACTTAAAACACATCACATACTTAAAACACATCACATACTTAAAACACATCACATACTTAAAACAGGTCACACACTTATAGCACGTCACACACTTAAAACACGTCGCGAACTTAAAATGCGTCACACACTTAAAACACGTCACCCACTTAAAGCACGTCACACACTTAAAACACGTCACACACTTAAAACACGTCACACACTTAAAACACGTCACACACTTAAAACACGTCACACAATTATAGCACGTCATACACTTAAACACGTCACGCACTTAAAACACCTCACACACTTAAAACACGTAACAAACGTATAACACGTCACACACTTATAACACGTCACACACTTAAAATACGTCACCCACTTAAAACACGTCACACACTTATAGCAAGTCACACACTTATAACACATCACACACTTAAAACACGTCACACACTCAAAACACGTCACACACTTAAAACACAAAGTCACACTTCAATCAACCAACACTCTTAAGCTCCTCAAGCAGCATAGGCCTTCAACAAACACATGCCAAGTCCTCCTGTCACGTGCCATCAGCTCAATGTGCAAATTATATCCTTGTTTATTGTTTACTCTTTCATCGATTGAGGTTATCTTATCATACCTTGTGTGATTCCTATACATTATATTCAAGCATAGGGATTCTCGCCGGTGCTACGGAGTTCGTGCACTCCTCTGATATCCTCCTTGTGTGATCTAAGGGAGAAGATCGGAGCACTGATGGTGTTGTCCGTGTGCAATGAAGATAGTCATTAAAAACCAAACTAAACCAAACCTTGCCACTCCCTATACTTTACCTGACCGCTTGACCTGTTTTTGAAGCAACAATGACTTCTATTTGTGCAAGGTGAAGTTGTTTGCGTACTAGATTATGTAACTGTTTGCGGCCAAACAGAAACGTTGTCTGTAAGTAGTGAGACGGGTTCATTCAACAAACACTGGCAGATGGCATAGGGCGAAAACCAAGACCATAGTACTAGTAGTGAATCCTAAGATTAGAAGGGAATAACTCAAGAGTCATCACTTTGAGTCTTAAGTTCTAGGATCCTACTTCAAGTGCACCGAGTTAGACACCTAACCGGGACCAGAAGACGCAGCAATAGAGACCGCAGTCAGCGACTCATAGCTTGACTGCCTGCGTCAGGACCAGCGAACCAGAACTGGTCAAGACCGTGCTCCACCTCCACGTGGTGGTCCTGGAAACAGTCTGCAGCAGTGCAGGCTGGCTGAGCGAGCATGGATCGCAATGGGAAGGCAAACCCGGTCCTAAAAAATGCCGTGCAGAAGTCGGATGTGTCGACCGAAAGGTGCAGATATCACAGCTACGTTGTAAACAGACACAACGCAACCACCGTCCTTTTCAGGGCGAACGAAGAAGAAGAAGAAGACACCTAACCCACCTGAAGAGACGGCATCTTATATCAGTTGCCGGATAATATTCAGACGTATCCTGTGAAAAACGTCTCGCCCGATAATGCATTATGTACATTTTATCTTTTTATATTTGCATTTTGACATGTATAATTTGCTTGTGGGTGTACAGTTGAATACGAGGCTAGCAACCTCATCACTGCAAATAACTTGGCACACGAACCACCACTGCAAGGGCTGGTGACTGCTTCGTGCGTGTTACCTCATAAAGAACGAACAGTAGAGGTGGCTTCAGGCTTTACAGAGAGCAGGGAGTGGATGATGATATCATGGTGTATATATTTATTATACTAACACTTTAGTAAGTTTTATATATGTTTATGTAAATTTCAATTGACGCCTTCCGCTGTCCAAAAGCACTTACATCCGACTCACTAGCTCTAAAATTAATGCTCAAAGAGGGTAAAAATTCTGAGGAAGATGAAGTTGTGGATGAAAGCGGAGGTAGGTTGGTGCTCTTAAAAGAGGTATTTTGTTTCCCTCTTTGTTTGTTTGTGGTACAAGTTGCCAGCAGTCGACACTAGACACAAAATTCAGACGGGTATTGAAGACGCTTGATAACCTTTGTAGTTACCCCAGCCTTACTGCATGGGACGTCCTACAGCCATCAGATTTGACTATTGAAGAGAAGGACCAGTCCAAAGCACCTGTGAGAACCAACATCGACTGAAGCAGACGCCACCTGACTCCACATAGGCAATTAAGTAACGTACCAGCACAGCCATGGATACTTACAATTTTGTTTTCCAAAAAATATCCATCTACAATTTAGATCGTCCAGTGAGGAAAATATCAGTGCTTCAATTTTGTAAAGAACTTTATTTATTTTACATTGTTAACCCATAAGTGATTATTAAAGCTGTTTATCTGTAACTATATATCTATAGTTGAATTAATCACTATTGAGTGAACTGTATGTCTGCACCCATATGACTCTTATTGTTTTAAATACATAATATAAAGAGCTATTAAATTAATAGTTGCTGATTCATTTTTCAGCTGGGGGCTCAGAAATTACGAATAATATATTTCCTCAAAGAAGGGGGTCAGAGTTCATGACAGTTTAGATGAACCCAGTTGTTATTCTTGCTTTTCTTTAAAATCACGTGATGCTCCTTGAAGTAGAAGCATTATTCTTCTATTTATATCTCTGCCAAGAGTAACCTTGAGCGAAGGTTGATACCTTTGAAGACCCTAAATCTTTTTTACTCTAAGTTTGGCCATTTTTTGACCACTATTGCAGAGCTGGAGAGACAATACCGTCACAATATTTATTTTTGGCAGATGAATTTTGTGAAATCTCTCTAAATCCTTGATTGTCTTCCCGCCAAACCTGCCATTCTCTCGCGCCACACTAATGTGGCGCACCATACCCTTTGGGAACCACTGCTTTACTGTATATGAAACTGTATAGATCGTTACAACAGGGGGCAATCTGACCATCAGAACTCACCCCCCCCCCCTTTTTTTTTAAAACAAGTGTTTCTGCCCTATTATTTCCTTTACACTCTAAAGGAGGCTATGACTGGGTCATGACTCCCAAGTGTCAGCCTCCAATTGTCTTTTTTCCCGCCTGCGCTTGGAACTGAACCAACTCCATGTGGACATCCAACTTTACTCCTGGTTTTATCCATGCTGTCAGCTTGATGTCATTGTGACAGTAACCATTTTGTTGTATTATAACTAACTGTCTTGAATTGCATAACCCGTTGCTGCTGCTCCACTACCGGCATGATGCCTTTTTGCATTCTCTTAAGTGCCCTTGTTCATGATTGCCCTCTCAAGCCCAACTATTTCAGTAGATCATACAATGAAGCGAGCCGCGGTAGCGCAATGGTTAGTGCACTGGCGTCCTAGCTCGGTGGTCCATGGTTCCATCCCCAGTTGAGGTGGGATTTTTATAGACCGCATACGGCTCCGGGGTCTACCCAGCCTCATGAATTGGGTACCAGAGCAACTCTGGGAAGGCTAAGGCGGACAAGTTGTCAAGTGTGACGTATGCTTGATTACTAGGGTTTTTGGTGCGAGTCCTTGGATGTGACCAGACGTGTTCAGCGTAAGTGTGATTTCGTTGGGATGGGTCTTTCCCGGCCACATGAAGAAATATTTGTATGTCCAGCATTGAATGTTGACGTGAAAACGCAAGTGTCTAGTGTCAGGGAGGATACAAGAATCAACCATTGATTCATCTATATATATATGTGTAAACTTCATCCAATATTCAAGTGATTTAAATAAATGTTTCAGACACGTCTTAGAGCCTTCTGAACATGATAACTGACGTAATCTGATGTTGAGGATTGGCCTTCTCTCGCAACCACTTACAACCTAGACAAACTTAGCTCACCACACAAACAACGACACCCGACAGACAGGCTGATTGTCATGCTCTCAGAAAGTATTTACTTTGTATTACTCGGCCTGACTACGTAAGTATTCTCAGCCCACAACCGATTACCGACATGATTAGTTGATGTTATAAGAGAACGAATAGTCTCTGCTCCAGGTGTGCCGTTGTTACATGAATTTTTGAGTGGTTGGCTCAACATAATACTTGTATCATAGCCCGCGATCGAATGTTACTCCGAGGTATTTCTATTTGTCCTGTTTTTCAATGGTCTGCCCGTGGAGAGTAATGTGTGCATACAATAATGCATTCTGTTATTCAGTCATTTAATGAATTTCCGGTAGCAGTCTTGAAAAGTTATGATTATTGATTCTTGGGCTGCGTTAAAAAAACAAAAAAAAAACAGCAACTTTCCCATTTGTCCCTCTTCACCGAAGTTATTATGTGTATTCCTCGTGTGAGTGTCTCATCTGTCAAATGTGTTTTGTTGTTTCTTCTGCACGGCACGGTGCATATTTCGGATTTAGCTGAGTTTGCCATATTGTGCTTATAGCTTCAGGATATCTCACACTGGATAACCGGAATCCAAACCTTGAAAACATTCTCCAAAACTGCCCAGCCCACAATGACCTACGACATTCAACCCTGGCCAGAGGGCGCAGAGTTAACACATAAGCTATAGGGCTGTCGCGTGGACCTGCAAACGACCATCTCCTAGAGACAGGCTGCAGATTTAGCATGCCTTACAAACTGAATGCAGAAGAAGACGCCATAATGTGGTCAGTACCAGGACTAAGAGACTAAAGGAAATATTATTTTGACGAGTTAACAAGCGAGGCAGAGTAACATACAGTCAAAAGAAGTACGGGGACCTATGCAACAAGCTAAAGAAGGAGGAAAGAAAATTGAAACTGAGGACAGGACAACATAAGAAGAAATAAAAGCATTAATAAAGTATAGCTTCATATAAAAATTACACGGAAAGTTATAGAGTCGGATATAACTGACGAATACTGGTCATTCTCAAAAGGAGAACATGATAGGTGAAGGAGGTGTGACGATGAGAAATAGAATGTGTAAGAGACGGTGAAGAAATGACACTGACTTAGAAAATAGACACAGACAGTAAAGAGATGAGAGGAAGATAAATAGAATATAGATAAAAGTGGTGAAGAAATGAGAGGAAGACAAATAGAATGTAGAAGAGACGGTGGAGAAACAAGAGAAAGAGAAATAGAAAGTAGACGGAGATGGTGAAGATATGAAAGGAAAAGAAATAGAAAATAGACAGAGGAACCGAAGAAATAGGAAGAGAAATTTAATATAGACAGAGACACTGAGGACATGAGAGGAAGAGAGTGCTAGAGGAAGAAATATGATGTGAAATCAAGGAGTGAGAGATGAGAGTACGAAAATGAGACAGAATATGCGAATAATGAGAAAAGTGTATGAATAAAAGAGAGGTTGACAAGGCTTGAGTAGAGAGAGAGAGAGAGAGAGAGAGAGAGAGAGA
This sequence comes from Oreohelix idahoensis, assembly GCA_024509875.1. NCBI lineage: Eukaryota > Metazoa > Mollusca > Gastropoda > Stylommatophora > Oreohelicidae > Oreohelix > Oreohelix idahoensis. The sequence goes on from JAMPIV010016761.1 coordinate 74,567, forward strand.
GAGAGAGAGAGAGAGAGAGAGAGAGAGAGAGAGAGAGAGAATAAAAAAGAGTCAATTTCATATGAAAACGGCATAAACAGTCCCCGAATGCTATGAAGTATGTCTCTCTTTAGGGCACGACCTTTACCGAAACGTAACGCCTATACTGACATCGAAGTCGTAAAAATAGAAACAAAAAAATAAAACCATACTTAATCTCTAAATAATCTAAGGCACAATTCTAAAATAACCAACAACAGAGGAACTTTCAGACAGCAAATCAGGTTTAACTCCTTTAGGAGTGTGGGCACGAAAACGGTTCTAATTTCGGGGCAAACATGGGAAATCAATGTCTCATTCATCATTGCCAGACAAATAATAGGAGTTAAGGATGTATAGATTTTAAAACAGGGCACAGTAGAAAAACGACCTTGTCAAAGTAGTGGTAACTGATGTTGTAACAGTAGTAGTCGTTGTAGCAGCAGTATTATTAGTGCCAGTATAGAGGATGACGGAAGCATCCAAATATTATTGTGTAAATGTATTTATTACACCATGTACTGTCATTTGTAAATAACTTTATGTCACAAAAAAGTGAAAATAAAATTGCAATGAATATTCTAATTATAACTGAAGATTATGTTGATAGCGGATGAACTGCGGCGATTGAAGCTCATCTGATGCAATTCAGAAATGGAATCCAGTGGAATCTGACTAAACAGCTTGGTGATCTAGATTTTGCAGATGACTTGGTTCTTCTGCCCCATAATCATAATTAGATACGACAAAGCGAAAATACTCGCGGAGAGGTCACAATAAGTGCGTCTGAAAAAAAAAAAAAACACAGGGAAAAGACAAAGATAATGAAAATAAATGCAAGAAACGATAACAAGGTCAAACGCGAGGAAACACCACCACAATATGTCGAATCGTACACATATCATGGCAGTAATATAGACAAAGTTGTAGGGACAGATAATGATATCAAAATAAGAATACAAAAAGAAAGATGATCTTTCAATGAATTGGGAAACACGTGGAGAACATGAGAAATCAAGTCCAACCCAAAAATAAGATTCTTCAACTCAGATGTCAAATCGGTCGTATTGCATGGCTCTGAATCAGGGGGAACAACAAAAGCTACAACAAAAAAAGTTACAGGTATTCATAAACGGGTGCTTGCGTAGAATGAAGGATTGAAATGGTGTGACAAAATCACAAATGTGGAAGTGATGACAAGAACCAGTCAAGTGCCAGTGGAACAAGAGTTGAGAAGAAGACGCTGGCGATGGATAGGACACACATTGAGGAAACCTGTTGATAGTATTACAAGGCAGTCCTTGTTCTGGAATCCACATGGAAAGAGAGGCAGAGATAGAACAAAAAAACACATGGAGAAGAGATCTGGAGACAGAGGTGAAAATGATGAGGAAAACATGGACAGAACTTGAGCGGATGGCACAGGACAGGAAGACTTGGCATGTGTTTGTTGAAGGCCTATGCTCCTTGGGGAGCTAGTGGGTATTGATTGAAGCAATGCTGCTCTCCTTCAATTTATTATGAGAAAAATAAAAGATGCTGAAATCAGTGGAAGGGCAGAATGTTAGACGGGCCTGCGCTCCCAATTTTTAACCCTTTGAAATTAAAGTTCTAACGTTCGTTCTTCTTCTTCTTTTTCGTCTCCTTCTTGTTCGTGTTCTTCTTCTTTTTCTTCTTCTTGTTCGTGTTCTTCTTCTTTTTCGTATTTTTCTTCTTCTTCTTGTTCGAGTTCTTCTTCTTCTTTTTCGTCTCCTTCTTCTCCGTGTTCTACTTCTTCTTTTTCGTATTCTTCTTCTTCTTGTTCGTGTTCTTTTTCTTCTTGCTCGTGTTCTTTTTCTTCTTGTCCCTGTTCTACTTCTTCTTGTTCGTGTTCTTTTTCTTCTTGTTCATGTTCTTTTTCTTCTTGTTCGTGTTATTTTTCTTCTTGTTCGTGTTCTTTTTCTTCTTGTCCGTGTTCTACATCTTCTTGTTCGTGTTCTTTTTCTTCTTGTTCATGTTCTACTTCTTCTTGTTCATGTTCTTTTTCTTCTTGTTCGTGTTCTTTTCGTGTTCTTTTTCTTCTTGTCCGTGTTCTACTTCTTCTTGTTCGTATTCTGTTTCTTCTTGTTCGTGTTATTTTTCTTCTTGTTCGTGTTCTTTTTCTTCTTGTCCGTGTTCTACTTCTTCTTGTTCGTGTTCTTTTTCTTCTTGTTCATGTTCTTTTTCTTCTTGTTCGTGTTATTTTTCTTCTTGTTCGTGTTCTTTTTCTTCTTGTCCGTGTTCTACTTCTTCTTGTTCGTGTTCTTTTTCTTCTTGTTCATGTTCTACTTCTTCTTGTTCATGTTCTTTTTCTTCTTGTTCGTGTTCTTTTCGTGTTCTTTTTCTTCTTGTCCGTGTTCTACTTCTTCTTGTTCATGTTCTTTTTCTTCTTGTTCGTGTTATTTTTCTTCTTGTTCGTGTTCTTTTTCTTCTTGTTCATGTTCTACTTCTTCTTGTTCATGTTCTTTTTCTTCTTGTTCGTGTTATTTTTCTTCTTGTTCGTGTTCTTTTTCTTCTTGTCCGTGTTCTACTTCTTCTTGTTCGTGTTCTTTTTCTTCTTGTTCATGTTCTTTTTCTTCTTGTTCGTGTTATTTTTCTTCTTGTTCGTGTTCTTTTTCTTCTTGTCCGTGTTCTACATCTTCTTGTTCGTGTTCTTTTTCTTCTTGTTCATGTTCTACTTCTTCTTGTTCATGTTCTTTTTCTTCTTGTTCGTGTTCTTTTCGTGTTCTTTTTCTTCTTGTCCGTGTTCTACTTCTTCTTGTTCATGTTCTTTTTCTTCTTGTTCGTGTTATTTTTCTTCTTGTTCGTGTTCTTTTTCTTCTTGTTCATGTTCTACTTCTTCTTGTTCATGTTCTTTTTCTTCTTGTTCGTGTTATTTTTCTTCTTGTTCGTGTTCTTTTTCTTCTTGTCCGTGTTCTACTTCTTCTTGTTCGTGTTCTTTTTCTTCTTGTTCATGCACTTTTCTTCTTGTTCGTGTTCTTTTTCTTCTTGTACGTGTTCTACATCTTCTTGTTCGTGTTCTTTTTCTTCTTGTTTGGGTTCTTTTTCTTATTGTCCGTGTTCTACATCTTCTTGTTCGTGTTCTTTTTCTTCTTGTTCGTGTTCTTGTTCTTCTTGTTCGTGTTCTTTTTCTTCTTGTCCGTGTTCTACATCTTCTTGTTCGTGTTCTTTTTCTTCTTGTTTGGGTTCTTTTTCTTATTGTCCGTGTTCTACATCTTCTTGTTCGTGCTCTGTTTCTTCTGGTTTGTGTTCTTTTTATTCTCGTCCGTGTTCTACATCTTCTTGTTCGTGTTCTTCTTCTTCATGTTCGTGTTCTTTTTCTTCTTATTCGTGTTCTTTTTCTTCTTGTCCCTGTTCTACATCTTCTTGTCCGTGTTCTTTTTCTTCTTGTCCGTGTTCTACATATTCTTGTTCGTGTTCTTTTTCTTCGTGTTTGTGTTCTTTTTCTTCTTGTCCGTGTTATTTTATTCTTGTCTGTGTTCTATTTCTTCTTGTTCGTGTTCTTCTTCTTCTTGTTCTTTTTTTCCCTTCTTTTTCTTATTCTTCTTCTTCTATTTCTTCTTCTATTTATTCTTTGTCTTCTTCTTCTTAAACTTCTTCTTCTTCTATTTATTCTGCTTCTTATGTTTTATCTTCTTCTTCTATTTATTTTTCTTCCTGTACTTCTTCTATTTATTCTTGCAGTTCCTCTATTTCTTCTTCTTCGTCTTCTATTTATTCTTCTTCTTCTTCTTTTATTTCTTCTTCTTTTTATGAACGAATGAAATGACCACATCAGAATAAGTGACGTCGTCAGAACATTCAGCGTCAATAGCACAAAACTATTTCCCGCCTGTTTTGGCGGGTGACTCACTCGTATAATACTAAGTGTAGATGTTGTAACGGTCGAAGTTTTATGAGTAAGTCATAGTAGCAAAAGTTGTAGCCGAAAAGTAGAACGAAGTAATAATTGTAGTATTAGAAATCCTAGATGTTAACGGCATAAATAATCGCACTGGGTTAGTACCGTGGCTAGCGTCACACCTTGTTCTCTTTTAACTTCAGTTAACACTGTCAGTCTTGAACTAACACCTTTTTAAAAAAAAATATAGCAGAAGTTCTTGATTGATTTTATATTCCTTAAGGAAAGATGGCGCCAGTATGTTACATGAGCCAGGTACGGCAGCAAGAATAGTAACACTGCAACCTGTGAGACATGACGTAAAAGGTGGCGAAGGATGGTTGGGCATCCTGTAGAAACTTTAAGCGACAAAAACGCAATACGGACAGGTCAACTAAGGAATAGACAAACATTATTGGAAAATGACGTGAGAAGACGCTGGAAATAAGTGGAGAAACACATTGAGGAAACCTGACGATAGCATTACTAGGCAGTTCCTGTTCTGGAATCCGCAGGGTAAGACAGGTAGAGGAAGAACAAAGAACACATAGAGAAGAGAACTGGAGACAGACATGAAGGGAATGAAGAAGACATTGAGCTGATGGCACGTGACATGAAGACTTGGTATACGTTTATTGAAGGCCAATGTTCCTTTGGGGAGTTAAAACGTGATGAATGAATGAAGAAAACACTGGAGTTGAATAAGGCACGCATTTAGAATACAATCTGAACGATCTGATAGCATAATAAGACAGCCCTCTTTTCTAGAATCCCCGTAGTAAGAGAAATAGTGGAAGACAAAAGAAGACATACTGACACATGGAGAAGGAAACTGGAGAAAGACAAACATGGGATAAAACAGGCATGGGAAGATCCTGATCACATGACTCAGGACGGGCTTTTTTAAGGAGACATGCTTCACGCGGAGCTGAAAGGTGCAGATGGTCTTGATGGAGTTACCAACACAACTTCAGGCTGACCACCGCTTTCTTTGAGCTGACCATCGCTTTCTTTGAGCTGACCATCGCTGTCTTTAAGCTGACCACACCTTTCTTTAAGCTGACTAAAGCCTTCTTTAAGCTGACTACAGCCTTCTTTAAGCTGACTACAGCCTTCTTTGAGCTGACTACAGCTTTCTTTAAGCTGACCATAGCCTTCTTGAAGCTGATTACAGCTTTCTTTAAGCTGACCACAGCCTTCTTTAAGCTGACTACAGCTTTCTTTAAGCTGACCACAGCCTTCTTTAAGCTGACTACAGCTTTCTTTAAGCTGACCACAGCTTTCTTTAAGCTGACCATAGCTTTCTTTAAGCTGACTACAGCCTTCTTTAAGCTGACCATCGCTGTCTTTAAGCTGACCACACCTTTCTTTAAGCTGACTACAGCCTTCTTTAAGCAGACTACCGCCTTCTTTAAGCTGACTACAGCTTTCTTTAAGCTGACCACAGCCTTCTTTAAGCTGACTACAGCTTTCTTTAAGCTGACCACAACTTTCTTTAAACTGACCATAGCCGTCTTTAAGCTGACCACAGCTTTCTTTAAACTGACCATAGCCGTCTTTAAGCTGACCACAGCTTTCTTTAAACTGACCATAGCCGTCTTTAAGCTGACCACAGCTTTCTTTAAACTGACCATAGCCGTCTTTAAGCTGACCACAACTTTCTTTAAACTGACCATAGCCGTCTTTAAGCTGACCACAGCTTTCTTTAAACTGACCATAGCCGTCTTTAAGCTGACCACAACTTTCTTTAAACTGACCATAGCCGTCTTTAAGCTGACCACAGCTTTCTTTAAACTGACCATAGCCGTCTTTAAGCTGACCACAGCTTTCTTTAAACTGACCATAGCCGTCTTTAAGCTGACCACAGCTTTCTTTAAACTGACCATAGCCGTCTTTAAGCTGACCACAGCTTTCTTTAAACTGACCATAGCCGTCTTTAAGCTGACCACAACTTTCTTTAAACTGACCATAGCCGTCTTTAAGCTGACCACAGCTTTCTTTAAACTGACCATAGCCGTCTTTAAGCTGACCACAACTTTCTTTAAACTGACCATAGCCGTCTTTAAGCTGACCACAGCTTTCTTTAAACTGACCATAGCCGTCTTTAAGCTGACCACAGCTTTCTTTAAACTGACCATAGCCGTCTTTAAGCTGACCACACCTTTCTTTAAACTGACCATAGCCGTCTTTAAGCTGACCACAGCTTTCTTTAAACTGACCATAGCCGTCTTTAAGCTGACCACAGCTTTCTTTAAACTGACCATAGCCGTCTTTAAGCTGACCACAGCTTTCTTTAAACTGACCATAGCCGTCTTTAAGCTGACCACAGCTTTCTTTAAACTGACCATAGCCGTCTTTAAGCTGACCACAGCTTTCTTTAAACTGACCATAGCCGTCTTTAAGCTGACCACAACTTTCTTTAAACTGACCATAGCCGTCTTTAAGCTGACCACAGCTTTCTTTAAACTGACCATAGCCGTCTTTAAGCTGACCACAAACTTTCTTTAAACTGACCATAGCCGTCTTTAAGCTGACCACAGCTTTCTTTAAACTGACCATAGCCGTCTTTAAGCTGACCACAGCTTTCTTTAAACTGACCATAGCCGTCTTTAAGCTGACCACACCTTTCTTTAAGCTGACCACAACTTTCTTTAAACTGACCATAGCCGTCTTTAAGCTGACCACAGCTTTCTTTAAACTGACCATAGCCGTCTTTAAGCTGACCACAACTTTCTTTAAACTGACCATAGCCGTCTTTAAGCTGACCACAGCTTTCTTTAAGCTGACCCCAGCTTTCTTTAAGCTGACCACAGCTTTCTTTAAACTGACCATAGCCGTCTTTAAGCTGACCACAGCTTTCTTTAAGCTGACCACAGCTTTCTTTAAACTGACCATAGCCTTCTTTAAGCTGACCACACCTTTCTTTAAGCTGACCACAACTTTCTTTAAGCTGACCACAGCTTTCTTTAAACTGACCACACCTTTCTTTAAGCTGACCACAGCTTTCTTTAAGCTGACCACAGCTTTCTTTAAACTGACCATAGCCTTCTTTAAGCTGACCACACCTTTCTTTAAGCTGACCACACCTTTCTTTAAGCTGACCACAGCTTTCTTTAAACTGACCATAGCCTTCTTTAAGCTGACCACACCTTTCTTTAAGCTGACCACAGCTTTCTTTAAACTGACCATAGCCGTCTTTAAGCTGACCACACCTTTCTTTAAACTGACCATAGCCTTCTTTAAGCTGACCACACCTTTCTTTAAGCTGACCACAGCTTTCTTTAAACTGACCATAGCCGTCTTTAAGCTGACCACAGCTTTCTTTAAACTTATTCAAGTTGACATCTGAAAGTGTAGGAAGACGAAGATGAAGATATGTGATTGCAATCCATTCTAATAAGGTGGTCACACACTTTCTGGTTAACGCATGGTATTATTGCTACTATCGTCCGATTGGCAGAGTGGTTAGAGCGCTGGCCTCTAGCGGCAAAGGTGCCGGGTTCAAATCACGGTCCCGACACGCTCCAGTCTACCCAGCTGTAAAATTGGTACCTGACTTTGAGATAGGAAAGGAAAAGGCAGCGATGAAGGGAACTGGTCACCCCCACCTCTCGATGCTGGACCTAGTATGGTGAAGTCTCTAACACTTCACTCCCCTACGTCAGTATCTGCTATGGAACCACCTTTACATTGTTTTATTATTGCTACCAGCTTGCTAACCTACTTAGTTCTCAATCCCCCTTTTATGATGGCTTTGCTAGCAGTTGCCTCAGGCATGTCGTAATAGACCCCAATGCCATCACAAGAACAGCTATGCTATGAACCCCTGAAGGAAAACGAAAGAGAGGCCGACTAAAAACAACCTGGCGGAGGACTGTGGAGGCTGAGATGCAAAAAATGAACCAGAGTTGGGGCACCGTACGAAGGATGGCCGCCGACCGAGCAAAGTGGAATCAATTTGTTGTTGCCCTACAAGACGCCACTAGGCGTGATGTCCACTGACTGCTTTGACGGTCGGCGGCTAAGGATCAAAGAAGAACAAGGCATGTCGTAATAGGCGACTAATAGAAAATTGTACTTGAGTGTCCGATTGGCAAAGTGGTTTGAGCACTGGCCTCTCGGTGAAAAGGTACCGGGTTCGAAACACGGTAGCGTTACAATAAAGTCTACCCAGCTGTAAAAGGGTACTTGACTCTGCTCTAGAGCCAAGGAAGGCAAAGGCAGTGAAGAAGAAAACTGGTCACCCCCTCACGAAGCTGGACCTTGTATAGTGAAGTTTCTAACACTTCAGTCCCTATGGCAGTATCTACGATCTGACTGCCTTGACCTTTGCCTGAACACGAGGCTGGCAACCTAATTATGTATAACAGGTTGCTATAGAAACTGGCGTTACAAAAGCACGGGGGCTTTGACACGAGCTTCCTGAAAGGGGTCAAATATAGTAGTGGTTCCATACTCTTTAAGGACAACAAAAGACAATGTATACATGAACGAATGTTTGAAATTGATAATAAAAAGCTACATATTAATTTGTTATCCGCTGTCACTAAAAGCTATCGATATAGCCAGAACTTCTATTACCAATATTAAGCTAATACTAAGACTCCAGCAAGCCAGTTAAAGTTTCTATCTTCACCATTTTTATTTTAATCCACCGCTTTCAACATTCATGCTGACGTGTCGATAATTCATCGCAAAACCAAATACAGCGCAGGCTAAATTTATCGCAAGAAAAATTCGTTTCAGATAAAAAAAAATCATTTTTAATGAACAAGATGGATGGACAGTACAGAAATATATAAGAAAAATAGAAAATTGAAAAATGAAATCATCGGGGCAGAGAGATACGAAAAACGATTGTGTTTGCAGCAGAGAATTAAAAAAAAATATATAAAATGCTTGGTAAGAAGAAATGACAAATAAGGAATAATGATTAAGGGAATAAGAAAAAGAAATTAAAAAAAAAAGATGATGATACAGTTAACATGAAGAAACTGATGATTAACAAGAAGAAGAAAAGAAGAAATATTTAGGAAGGGACGAAGTAGAGGAAATAAAACAATGTTAAAGGATTAGAGAGAGAAGAAGAGAAGGATGTAATACAGAAAAAAGAAGAGAAAGAAGAGTAAGATGAAAAGATAAAAAGACAAAGGAATAAAAGTAAACGATGTAAAATAAAAGAATTATTTTGAAGCAGCCCATGTAGTTCCCGTGGGTCTGTGAAGAGACAGTAGCAGGTATAACTAACAATGCCAAAAGTGTTATCCTTTGATTTGTTCTTATGTTCTGCTACTTCCATCTTTCCAAAAAAGAAAGTTCTTGCACAGGAGTTCTGATACGACACTTTTTCCAAGTCAAAATCGAGTGTCAAGAGCAAGACGCCACTTTCTTCAAGTCAAACGGAAGTTTTATGAGCGAGACGACACTATCTCCTAGTCAAAATGAAGTGATATACGAGACGTTCTCAAAGCTGAACTAAGTGTTAAGAGTGATGTGACACTTTTTCCAAGTCGAACTGAAGCGCTAAGACCTATACGGCACTTTTTTCAAGTCTAACTGAAGTGTTAAGAGCGATACGACACTTTTTTCAAGTCTAACTGAAGTGTTAAGAGCGATACGACCCTTTTTTCATGTCTAACTGAAGTGTTAAGAGCGATACGACACTTTTTTCAAGTCTAACTGAAGTGTTAAAAGCAATGCGAAATTTTCTCTGTCGAACTGACGTATTGTAGCAAAATATGCGAGAATAAACGCTCAATTCAGTACTATTTAGGTATAAAACGATAATAAATACATTTGCCCGCATGTGTCTGACGGTTGTCATCTTCGAAGCCAGCAGTGCTGCTTTTTGCACAGTGCTAGTCCTATAGAACGATTTCACGGAAAAAGTCTGACACGCTTTAGTTTCGTTTTCGACAAACACTACTAATATTTAACTTTTGCCCAATCTGCTGTATACACTTTGTAGTCTAGCCTTACAATTAACTATTGGCGGAAGTATACCGCAATATAGCTATCTAAAGTAACACTTTTTGTCAACTTTGTAGCAAAATCAGTAGTAATCCTTACATTTTTTGGTAATATTACACGATACAATGCTAAACTAGTAACGCAAATTCTTAAACCCGCCCCGTCTACCCCGCTTCGATGACACAGCCTGCAACGCATATATTCACACTGCGAAAAAGCCAGCCACGGCGTAACCACGCAGACAGTTTTATTTCCTCCTAGGGTAGCATTTCTGATGTAACTAACACAAGTAGTTATTGGAAAAAATACATGCTCGCAAGATGAAGGAGGGGAAGATGGCGGACTTGTGTAAAATTTTATTTGACGATGGACGATGAAATAAATTGGAAATTTTAAACCATTATGAAGTTCCCCATAAGAATTATATGGTAGTGTGACGTAAAGTTAGCTGAGTAAGAATGTACTTTAAAATATATGATATTCCCAGTATTAGAGAAGTTATTGAAGAAATACTAATCTCTAAGAACACACGACCAGACACACTGGCGTTCCTGCTCATGTTTTTTCGGTAAAGTTAGGTGGACGCGAGCTGGGAAAAGAGGCAGGGAGGTACATTCAAATTCGCTTAGGGTGAAAAGAGTATGAATGGGAAAGGGAAACGGTAGGAGAAATGTAATCCTAAACGTGATATCTTTTGTATTGGGCATGACTAGAGCAGACTAGCCAATCCACCACCAGTTATTCAAAATTATTTTGGGTTTTTCATTCAAACTGCATTTGAATTCAAGTAGTAGAACGTTACGATTGGCTGGGCTGGTAGATATTAGCAAAAGGCTTTGATTATTCATTGCCAGTTGAACTAATATTTTTATACAGATACGCTGAAAAACAGCTGTGTTAATTATAAACTTAAATAAAGAATCAAGTCACAGTCTGTACGATTCGGAGGAAGCTGAGGCCATTTTTTCACTAAATCAGCGTCATTTGTTTATATATTTCTTGATTGTGGTAAGGATATTTTATGAAATTTACTATGTTTGGTCCAACTACAAAAGTTAGATACTGCTAATGGGGAAAAAGTGAAGACATGTCGGAAGCAGACATTGTGGAGTCCACACATTAAACGGTATCTGACTGATTTATGTTGTTATGATTATGTTGACATATTATTGTATTAAAATAGATTAGTAAAGCCTCTGTGTTCAATGAACACTGTTTACATGCCTGAAGCAAATATAAGTGTAAAGAAAAGAAGAGAAGATCATATCACAGGAAATGTGGTTACTCCACATTATGGTATGGAGGAAAAGTATGTGAACGTACAGTGGCGTATCTACTATAAGGACTTGAGGTGTGGTCACAAACAAGGTGGGAGTCCTGTACGATTCGGGGCTAGTGCATTTGTAAGGCACGCGAGGCTGACCCCATACCTACATAGGAAATTAAGTGTTAGAATAAATGATCAGAGATAAAAGGCCAGGGTGTCCTTTTGTTGCAGAGGGTCTATGTTCCTGTTGCCGGCTGGTGACAGGAAACCTGCTGAGTGCTTATAAACGCCAACCAGTCTCCAACCAGACTTATATGCTGTTGAATATCCAGTAGGAGCTTTGGCGATTGTTGAACTTGAAATTTCTGCAACTACCCATCGTATTATCTTACAACAAGGACTCTCAGGTGAAGAGTAAAACCTCTGGGGCATCTCTGACATTTTCTTGTGTTTCAAAATATTACACAGGAATTTTATGGGGGTAGGATGAACTACAGCCCTCATATACAGTGACTCTCCCGTTATATAAATACAGTGAATTAGCTTAATATTTCCTACAGGAAGAACAGTTATAAATACATAATAACTTTTAGTTATTGGGCAGATTGTCCCAACATTTTAAATTGTTCTTTTTCTGTAAACTATCTTGTCTTTGTTTTCAAAGACCTGTCCACAAGCTATGAATGGACAGGCAAAATAAATTGTAAATACTTTCTTTAAAGAAAAACTTAACTGATAGTTATTAACTTCTTTTATAGAAACTTAAAGTGTTTGATTGTTGTGTACCATCATTCATTTCTCCCCTAGACACTAGGTACACCACACACCATACACTAGAGCCAGAAGATTGACCGTGTGAGACCTAGGGAGGTAGCTGTAGGTTCTCTGCACATAATTCATCATCATCATTTATAGAGTCAGAGGCCTACTTTTGCTTGACCTCACACGGTTATAGCAGACACCTTTTCATTCTTTTTAGGATACCATCATAACCTCCCCAGCAAAATCAACTTTGCTACATAAATTGGACGCTCGTCCGGGATCTGAATTTCTCTTAGTACTACATTCATTGGGGTCTGGGGTTTAGCTTTAACAACAGTCTAATTTTCCCAGGGAATCCCCATATAGTATTACCCATGATTTGGGTAGTGAAGAAAGTGTCAGAGCCAAGATTTAATTAAATAAATCTATAATTAGTAAGAGATTTTGTTAGAACATTTTGTACTTATTAGAATGGCAGATCTGGCCAAGTTTCGCTCTGCGGCTGTACAGACTGCTAAAGAGATCGGCATGGATGGACCAGAGTTGGTTCAATATGTGACGGTAGAATGTGACAAATTTATTGAACGAGATAGGGAAGACAGGAAGTTAGAAGCAGAAAGAAAGTTAGAGGCTGAAAAAGAAATTAAGAGGTTGCAGATTGAGGCTGACAAGGAGGCTAGGGCATTAGAGGCTGATAGAGAGGCTGAGATAAAGAGGCTCCAATTTGAGGAGAAAAATGTAGAGGCAGAAGAAAAACGACTGCAAAGGGAGGCAGAAGAAAAAAGATTGACTGCAGAGAGGGAAGCAGAAAAGGAGGAGAAAAGATTACAGAGGGAGTATGAAATACGACTAAGGGAGTTAGAAATTCAAGGCCATGCTCCTGAAAATGGTGCTAGCCCCTTTGCCTCAGATGCCACTACTAGTCAGGGATCCTCAACCACAGCTATGGGTTTTCATGTAGATCATTTTGTTGAGAAAGACGATGATATAGAAGGATATTTAAGCAGGTTTGAACTTTTAGCTACTACTTATGGGTTAGAAAGAGAAAGATGGGGGGGGGGGGGGGTAAAGTTGTCTCAGGGACTTCGGGGAACAGCTTATGAAGTGTTTTCCAAAATGAGCAGGGATGACCAAGACAACTATGACATGTTGAAGCAAGCTCTTCTGTTAAGATATGAAAAGAACGGAGAGTTTTATAGAAAGAAATTTAGGAATGCCAGGCTACTGTCGGGTGAGACCTATCACCAGTTCTCCGCCCGGTTGGAAACGTATATGGAGAAATGGGCTACTTTGGGGGAAAACCCAAGATCTCAAAGAGATGATACTCATTGAACAGATGAGAGAGTCCATGGCTCCAGACATGAGAAAGTTTCTCATGGAACAGGGCGCAGAGAGGCTGGGTGAGATAATAAATGTCGCTGAAAGGTATCAGGCAGCCCAGGCAGAGGTAGCTGGCACGAAGAAGAAACAAATAGATCAGAGTAAGGCCCCTCAAAACCATAACAAATTCGATAATAGAAATAAGCAGAATTTTGATAGGCCTCGAAATGAGTTTAAGAATAGACCCTCACAATTCAATGATAGAAGAAATGATGAAAGAAAACCTTTTAACCAAGGAAAGAGGTATTGTAAAAATTGTCGGATGGACAACCATAACACTGAAAATTGTGGAAGGAGACCGGTGTATATGGCCACGCTCCAGGTCAGGTCGACTCCTAAAAAAGAGGAGGAACCACCAAAAACAATGTCTCGTAAACAGTGGAGAAAGGCACAGGCTGAAGATAGGTCACTGACGCCGTGTTTTGAAAAACTCCAAAAACTTCATACCCCTCCAAGGAAAGGAGATTTCTATTTGGATGATGGACTGCTTTGCAGGGCGGATAAAGCAGGATTATCCGGGTGTGGACAGGTAGTAGTGCCATCGAGATATAGGGCACAAATTATGAGACAAACACATGTTCTAAATGGTGAACACCAGAAAATGGGTACCACATGCCAAAGAACATCTGTTGGATATTTCTGGCCCGGAGAAGTTGATGACATAAGAAAATTTGTCGAGGACTGCGAACAGTGCAGCGAGAAAAATTCCACAGGGTGGAAAAATAAGAACCAAATGCAAAAGAAGCATTATGGCAAACCTGGGCCAGAACCTAAAGAGGGAACACCCACACGTGGGAAAAGGAATCAGGACCTAGAAACGCCACGGGGCAAACTTAGGCCTGGAAAGAAAAATAATTATAATAAAGTGGACGAAGGGGAATGGGAACCCCCGTTTCACAGACAGTCTTCGCTCAAATGTTTTACAATGGCTACTATGCAGCGAGTACAAAGAACTGTTATACCCCAGAATAAGCCGACGATCCCTCGGTCGGACTTATGCAAACTGGAGGAAGGAAAAAGAGAGCGAAGTTCTCTCAATTTGAATTTGAACCTGAGGGGAGACAACCCCAGGAAACAAATTGGTAGTGGTAGATTCTTGTGTGGTGACACAAGAAAGAAGTGTCCGCAAAACAGAGCTTCCAATGTAAAGGACCTGACAGGTGCCATGAATACTATGTCAGAAAAATTAAAAGTCCATATGTAGCTTTGCTAAGAACCTGGACAGATGAGAAGGCAGAGGAGACTGTTACCTCATCATACCAATATGTGAACGAACTGACCACTCGTTTAAAAACTAGTTGGAAACTGGCAAATGAAAATTTGAGACAAGCCAGGAAAAAGCATGCTGCTTATTTTAATAAAAAAGCGAAGGATAGAGAACTTGCTGTAGGGGAGAAGGTACTTCTTCTATTGCCAGGCAGCAACAATAAACTTCAGATCGGATGGCAAGGGCCATATACAGTTCTGGAAAAGGTATCCAGAACCAATTATAAGATCGACAAAAAGGGAAAGGAGAAAGTCTATCATGTGAACCTTTTGAAGAAATATCTGGACAGACAAATCCAGGAGGGATCACATTTAATGGCCTTGTCTATAGCAACCGAGATGAAAAATGAACCTCTCTTCTCGGTTGAATATCCACTGAAAACCAGTGAAACGTTTGCACAGGTGAAAATCAGTAATCACCTGACAAAAGGACAGAAGGAGGAGGTTCAAAAGGTCCTTGAGAAACATACAGATGTGTTAACTGATAAACCAGGGCACACAAATTTGTTGTCATATGATATGAAACTACTAGACCCAGCACCCATCTGTATGAGGCCTTATTCTATTTCGTTCGCTAAGGAAAAAGCTTTGAAAGAGGAGATTGATTATCTGTTAAAAGAAGGGATTATTTCTCACAGTGAGTCTCCTTACAGTTCCTGTGTGGTTCCGTTGCGGAAACCATCAGGAGAACATAGACTGTGCATAGATTACAGGAAACTGAATGCTGTCACAGAAGGTCAGGTGGATCCATTACCTGATACTACTCAACTTTTTGCCAGGCTTAACAAGACAAAATATTTTTCCAAGGTGGATCTTAGCAAAGGCTATACCAGATTCCAGTAAAGCCTGAGGTTCGACCTTATTTGGCATTTAGCACCTCGGAAGGTCATTATGAGTTAAACATGTTACCATTTGGTTTGAAAAATGCCCCAAGTGTGTTTTCTAGGATGATGCGAAAATTGCTGGATCCCCTGAAAAATCCATGTATTTCGAATTTTATGGATGATATCCTCATTGCTACGGAAACATTTGAGGAACACGTTACCTCTTTGAATATGCTGTTTGATAGACTCAGAGAGGCTAACTTAACCACTAGGCCAACAAAATGCTGTATTGGTTGTAAAGAATTGGAATTCTTGGGTCATACAGTACATCAGGGTAGCATGACCCCTGATCCCAAGAATCTGGAAAAACTAAAAAGAGCACCTAGACCACAAACAAAAAAAGATGTGCGATCTTTCGTGTCTCTGTGTGGTTTTTACCAAAAATATATCAAACATTTTAACTCTATATGTGCTCCTTTGACCGATTTAACTCGCAAAGGTCAACCTGATACTATAATTTGGTCAGCACAGTGTGAATTGGCTTACCAGGAGTTAAAAGAGAAGCTTACAAGCAGGCCAGTGTTGCAATTGCCTGACTTGACTAAAGAATTTATTGTGAGAAGTGACGCAAGCAATGTAGGCCTGGGCGCTACATTATTGAAAAGGTCCTCCTCACAAGATGGGGAATTGAACCCAGTCGCTTATGCTAGCCGCAAATTGAACAAGGCGGAAAAAAATTACTCAACCAGTGAAAAAGAATGTCTCTCTTTAATATGGGCTATAAAGAAATTCCAGATTTATTTATATGGCCAGACATTTGTGGTCCAAACGGATCATTCTCCCCTCGTGTTCTTATCACAGGCCAAGCATGAAAATTCTAGATTATTGAGATGGTCTCTCTTGTTGCAACCATACTCATTTTTAATAGAATACATTCCCGGCCCTTTGAACGTTGGCGCAGACTTTTTGAGCAGACATCCTTATGATGAAGATCAGAAGAATGAGTAAGACTTCATGGAGCTAAGTTATCTCGCATATTATAACCTGAAAATGAATGCATGTTTTAGAATGGGAGGTGTGTAGCAAAATATGCGAGAATAAACGCTCAATTCAGTACGATTTAGGCATAAAACGATAATAAATACATTTGCCCGCATGTGTCTGACGGTTGTCATCTTCGAAGCCAGCAGCGCTGCTTTTTGCACAGTGCTAAGTTTATAGAACGATTTCACGGAAAAAGTCTGACACGCTTTAGTTTCGTTTTCGACAAACACTACTAATATTTAACTTTTGCCCAATCTGCTGTGTACACTTTGTAGTCTAGCCTTACAATTAACTATTGGCGGAAGTATACCGCAATATAGCTATCTGAAGTAACACTTTTTGTCAACTTTGTAGCAAAATCAGTAGTAATCCTTACATTTTTTGGTAATATTACACGATACAATGCTAAACTAGTAACGCAAATTCTTAAACCCGCCCCGTCTACCCCGCTTCGATGACACAGTCTGCAACGCATATATATTCACACTGCGAAAAAGCCAGCCACGGCGTAACCACGCAGACAGTTTTATTTCCTCCTAGGGTAGCATTTCTGATGTAACTAACACAAGTAGTTATTGGAAAAAATACATGCTCGCAAGATGAAGGAGGGGAAGATGGCGGACTTGTGTAAAATTTTATTTGACGATGGACGATGAAATAAATTGGAAATTTTAAACCATTATGAAGTTCCCCATAAGAATTATATGGTAGTGTGACGTAAAGTTAGCTGAGTAAGAATGTACTTTAAAATATATGATATTCCCAGTATTAGAGAAGTTATTGAAGAAATACTAATCTCTAAGAACACACGACCAGACACACTGGCGTTCCTGCTCATGTTTTTTCGGTAACGTTAGGGGGACGCGAGCTGGGAAAAGAGGCAGGGAGGTACATTCAAATTCGCTTAGGGTGAAAAGAGTATGAATGGGAAAGGGAAACGGTAGGAGAAATGTAATCCTAAACGTGATATCTTTTGTATTGGGCATGACTAGAGCAGACTAGCCAATCCACCACCAGTTATTCAAAATTATTTTGGGTTTTTCATTCAAACTGCATTTGAATTCAAGTAGTAGAACGTTACGATTGGCTGGGCTGGTAGATATTAGCAAAAGGCTTTGATTATTCATTGCCAGTTGAACTAATATTTTTATACAGATACGCTGAAAAACAGCTGTGTTAATTATAAACTTAAATAAAGAATCAAGTCACAGTCTGTACGATTCGGAGGAAGCTGAGGCCATTTTTTCACTAAATCAGCGTCATTTGTTTATATATTTCTTGATTGTGGTAAGGATATTTTATGAAATTTACTATGTTTGGTCCAACTACAAAAGTTAGATACTGCTATTGGGGAAAAAGTGAAGGACATGTCGGAAGCAGACATTGTGGAGTCCACACATTAAACGGTATCTGACTGATGTATGTTGTTATGATTATGTTGACATATTATTGTATTAAAATAGATTAGTAAAGCCTCTGTGTTCAATGAACACTGTTTACATGCCTGAAGCAAATATAAGTGTAAAGAAAAGAAGAGAAGATCATATCACAGGAAATGTGGTTACTCCACATTATGGTATGGAGGAAAAGTATGTGAACGTACAGTGGCGTATCTACTATAAGGACTTGAGGTGTGGTCACAAACAAGGTGGGAGTCCTGTACGATTCGAGGCTAGTGCATTTGTAAGGCACGCGAGGCTGACCCCATACCTACATAGGAAATTAAGTGTTAGAATAAATGATCAGAGATAAAAGGCCAGGGTGTCCTTTTGTTGCAGAGGGTCTATGTTCCTGTTGCCGGCTGGTGACAGGAAACCTGCTGAGTGCTTATAAACTCCAACCAGTCTCCAACCAGACTTATATGCTGTTGAATATCCAGTAGGAGCTTTGGCGATTGTTGAACTTGAAATTTCTGCAACTACCCATCGTATTATCTTACAACAAGGACTCTCAGGTGAAGAGTAAAACCTCTGGGGCATCTCTGACATTTTCTTGTGTTTCAAAATATTACACAGGAATTTTATGGGGGTAGGATGAACTACAGCCCTCATATACAGTGACTCTCCCGTTATATAAATACAGTGAATTAGCTTAATATTTCCTACAGGAAGAACAGTTATAAATACATAATAACTTTTAGTTATTGGGCAGATTGTCCCAACATTTTAAATTGTTCTTTTTCTGTAAACTATCTTGTCTTTGTGTTCAAAGACCTGTCCACAAGCTATGAATGGACAGGCAAAATAAATTGTAAATACTTTCTTTAAAGAAAAACTTAACTGATAGTTATTAACTTCTTTTATAGAAACTTAAAGTGTTTGATTGTTGTGTACCATCATTCATTTCTCCCCTAGACACTAGGTACACCACACACCATACACTAGAGCCAGAAGATTGACCGTGTGAGACCTAGGGAGGTAGCTGTAGGTTCTCTGCACATAATTCATCATCATCATTTATAGAGTCAGAGGCCTACTTTTGCTTGACCTCACACGGTTATAGCAGACACCTTTTCATTCTTTTTAGGATACCATCATAACCTCCCCAGCAAAATCAACTTTGCTACACGTATTTAGGGTGATACGACACTTTCTCTAAATCGAATTGAAGTGTTTAGATTCCCTACACTTCTCCAAATTAAACTGAAGTGTTAAGAGCGATACAACACACTTTCTAAGACGACCCTCCAAGCCAAACTGAAGTGTTAAGAGCGATAAAACACACTTTCTAAGACGACCCTCCAAGTCAAACTGAAGTGTTAAGAGCGATACAACACACTTTCTAAGACGACCCTCCAAGTCAAACTGAAGTGTTAAGAGCGATACAACACACTTTCTAAGACGACCCTCCAAGTCAAACTGAAGTGTTAAGAGTGATACAACACACTTTCTAAGACGACCCTCCAAGTCAAACTGAAGTGTTAAGAGCGATACAACACACTTTCTAAGACGACCCTCCAAGTCAAACTGAAGTGTTAAGAGCGATACAACACACTTTCTAAGACGACCCTCCAAGTCAAACTGAAGTGTTAAGAGCGATACAACACACTTTCTAAGACGACCCTCCAAGTCAAACTGAAGACCTAAGAGCATTGTGACTTTTTTCCCCAAGTCGAACTGAAGTACTTCATTATTTACTAGTCACAGATGTGGGGCGCCTTTCGTATTTAATTCTGTTTTCACCCACCTGTAACATAAACCGACCAACGTTGTCTTTTTTTGCGTTATTCTTCCTCTACGATGTATTAGACACACATTTCCCGGCCTCTGTATTATTTGCCTTATACTTGCTAATAGGAAAGTTATATAAGAGATTGCGTCTATAAATGTCTGGGTCAGTTCCAGGCCTTATACTGCATAGTTACGTAAAATGTCGTTAAATATGACTAAGACAAGTGTGGCAATTATGTGTGTGTATGTGCTTAGTTGGCTGTGTGTCCATTCACGATTCACTTTCGCAACGAAGTTATGGCTCCGTTCGGATGGTCCCTGTATCGATTCCACGGTGAGTTTATCATTTCTGTTAGTTTTCTGTTGCGGTGTCTTCCTTCTTTCTGTCTTACGCGTGCCTGCTGTTTACCTGTATTCGTTTATTTATTTACTACCCACAGACCTCGGACTTCCTTCGCTATATACTTTACATAATGTGAGATTGTCGTGTGTTATATTTTGCATAATGAATTATTATTACCTGTTACATGTTGTATAATGCGATATTATTGTGTGTTATATGTTATATATTGCATATTCCCAGCAACCAGGGATGATGAAGCTGCCAATCGTGCCAAGCGGTGATGCTCTCTACGGCGCCACCTCAGATTTGGCGAAAAGAAGATCTAACAGCAAGCAGAAGAGAGGAGAAAACGTCGAAAGGAAACACCAGGAAAATAAGCAGCTGAGGGCTGTCACCTCAGGGGCGCATTCTCATAGTCAGTTATGACTGAAGAGGATATTATTATTGCATTATTGCTTCCGGTTGTATTTTACATAATGGGAAATTTGTTTTCTGTTTAATTTTACAAAATGGAAAATTGGTATCTGTTTCATTTTACATAATGGGATATTGTTATCTATTGTGTTTTTGCATAATGGGATATTGTTATCTGTTTCATTTTACATAATGGGATATTGTTATGTGTTGTATTATACATAACGGAATATTTGTTATCTGTTGTTCTTGACATAATGGGATATTGTTATCTGTTATGTTTTACATAATGGGATATTGTTATCTGTTTCAGTTTTACTCAATGGGATATTGTTATCTGTTGTGTTTTTACATAATGAGATACTGTTATCTGTTTCATGTTACATAATGGGATATTTTTATCTCTTGTGTTTTTACATAATGGGATACTGTTATCTGTTTCATTTACACAATGGGATATTGTTATATGTTGTGCTTTACATAATGGGATATTGTTATCTGTTTCGTGTTACATAATGGGAAATTGTTATCTGATGTGCTTTACAAAATGGGATATTGTTATTTGTTTCATTTTACATAATGACATATTGTAATCTGTTGTGCTTTACATAATGGGATATTGTTATCTGTTTAATTTTACAGAATGGTACATTGGTATCTGTTTCATTGCACATAATGGGACACTGTTATCTGTTGTGTTTTTACATAATGGGATATTGTTATCTGTTGTGTATTTACATAATGCGATATTTGTTATCTGTTGTGCTTTACATAATGAGATATTTTATCTGTTGTGTTTTACACAATGAGATATTGATATCTGTTGTGTTTTTCCATAAATATATATTGTTACCTGTTTCATTTTTCACAATGGGTTATTGTTATCTGTTGTGTATTTACATAATGGGATATTGTTATCTGTTGTGTTTTACATAATGGGATATTGTTATCTGTTGTGTTTGACATAATGGGATATTGTTATCTGTTGTGTTTTACATAATGGGATATTGTTATCTGTTATGTTTTTACATAATGAGTTATTGTTATCTTTTGTGTTTTACCTAACGGGATATTGTTATCTGCTGTGTTTTACATAATGGGATATTGTTATCTGTTTCGTTTTACATAATGAGATATTGATATCTGTTTCATTTTACATAATGAGATATTGTTATAAAATGTGTTTTGCATAATGAGATATTGTTATCTGTTTAATTTTACATAATGAGATATTGTTATAAAATGTGTTTACATAATGAGATATTGTTATCTGTTTCGTTTTACATAATGAGATATTGCTATCTGTTTCATTTTACATAATGAGATATTGTTATCTGTTTCATTTTACATAATGAGATATTGTTATAAAATGTGTTGTACATAATGAAATATTGTTATCTGTTTCGTTTTACATAATGAGATATTGATATCTGTTTCATTTTACATAATGAGATATTGTTATAAAATGTGTTTTACATAATGAGATATTGTTATCTGTTTAATTTTACATAATGAGATATTGTTATAAAATGTGTTTTACATAATGAGATATTGTTATCTGTTTCGTTTTACATAATGAGATATTGTTATCTGTTTCATTTTACATAATGAGATATTGTTATAAAATGTGTTTACATAATGAGATATTGTTATCTGTTTCGTTTTACATAATGAGATATTGTTATCTGTTTCATTTTACATAATGAGATATTGTTATCTGTTTCGTTTTACATAATGAGATATTGTTATCAGTTTCATTTTACATAATTAGATATTGTTATAAAATGTGTTGTACATAATGAAATATTGTTATCTGTTTCGTTTTACATAATGAGATATTGTTATCTGTTTCATTTTACATAATGAGATATTGTTATCTGTTTCATTTTACATAATGAGATATTGTTATCTGATGTGTCTTACATAATGGGATATTGTTATCTGTTTCATTTTACATAACGGTATATTGTTATTTGTTATATTTAACAGGATGCGATACTATTATCTGATGTCCAGTGATGACCTTAAAAGCATGTCTACACTGCTAAGACAGCTCAGACTACGCTGGCTTGGCCATGTCCGTCGCGTGGAAGATGGTCGAATCCCAAAATATATTTTCTCCGGGCAACTGGCAGATGGCAAAAGAACAGCCAGGCGACCACAGATGAAGTTCAAGGTGTGTTCAAGAGAGATATGAGAGCACTGGACATAAATCCCGTAATCTGGGAGGATGAAGCTGCTGATAGCACCAAGTGGCGATGCTCCCTACGCCGCCACCTCAGATTGGGCGAAAAGAAGCGCTAACAACAAGCAGAAGAGAAAAGAAACGCCGATAGGAACACCAGGTAAATAGATAGATAAGGGCTACCGCCTCACGGGCGCAATCCCATAGTCAGATACGACTGAAGGGGGCTACTACTATATTTAACTTACTGTGATACTGTCGCCTTGTATATCCCATATATAAAATCCCAAATTTTTCTGTCAGTGCGAAGCGCTAAGGGATGCAGCTGTGGTAGAAAGTTAGACATTAATTGTATTGTGTCCCTTTTATGTACTCTCCCTAAAATAATAACATTCGACAAAGAAAAGTGCGCAAATGATGGTGTGCATGAACAGTTTGATTGTACTGTATGGACAGATGTCAACAACACAACTGATAAACAGTACATGAACTGCAGACAGGAAGATGCGGAGATCCATGATTTAAGTAGTACCTATTAAAACAACAGAAAATCAAGATGCTCTTCTGTCAAGTTCAGACTTTAAACATCAGATGTGAAACAAATTTTTTTTTTTTTTTTTTAAATACTTTAGAATAAGTAAAATTGCCGTTAGGTATTGGTGCTTTTGAATTTAATTCCCGTCTTCTGACGGGCTTTTACACTAGTTTTACACAATGCAAAATTGATGTCTATTACATTTAGCATAATGTGACACTTTTGTGTGTCATATGTTATATAACGCAATATTGTTATATATTGTGTTCTATATAATGCAGTATAGTTATTTATTATATTTTACATAATGTGATATTGTTAACAATATATTTAACATAATGCACCATTGTTGTGTGTTATTTGTTACATAATGCGATATTGTTATCTGTTATACTTTACCTGACACCATCACCAGAACTGTCATTCTATTGACTCCAGAAGGAAAGCGAAAGAGAGGACGGCCAAAAGCTACCTGGCAGAGAACCGTAGAGGCAGAGATGCTAAGCAGTAACCAGAGCTGGGACACCGCATGAAGGATGGCTGCCAACCGAGCAAAGTGGAGACAGTTTGTTGCATCCCTACAAGATGCCACCAGGCGTGATGGTGACTGATTACTTTGATGGTCAGTGACCAAGGACCAAAGTGGAGACAGTTTGTTGCTGCCCTACAAGATGCCACCAGGCGTGATGGTCGCTGATTACTTTGATGGTCAGTGACCAAGGACCAAATTGGAGACAGTTTGTTGCTGCCCTACAAGACGCCACCAGGCGTGATGGTCGCTGATTACTTTGATGGTCAGCGACCTAGGACCAAAAAAAAGACGATATTTTACCTAATGCTAAATTTTTTAAAATTATATTTTATGAGCTGGAGTGACCAGTTCTCGTCGTCGCTGCCTTTACCTTCTCTAACTCAATAGCAGAGTCAGATACCAATTTACAGCTGGGTAGACTGGCGCGTGACGCTACAAGGTTTCGATCCCGAAATCCGGTAACGTTGTCGCGAAAGGAAAGTTCACACGTACATGTAACATTTTATTTGGTTTTGTTTCATGTTTGTTCAATTGGTTTTCTTTTTGTGCTATTTGATTATTTAACGTTGACGTCACGGAATGCCCAGAACACTGCGCATTAACTAACCAAAACAAAATGCAGAATGTTATAAAGAATCCTATCTTTAGTGTTGTTGAAGAGGCCAAACGTTTTATCAGAAGCAGACACACAAACAAATGGGAAGCAGTGCATCCAGGCTCCCTGAAGAGCGATCCATACTACTAGCTTAGCAGAATTTAACAAGTAGTTATCTTCAGACTCCACACAAACCACAACAGACTGAGATACACTGTTTTCAGCAAGGTAAAGATAGGAACTACCGATTACTGTAGCTGTGGCACCAATAAAATTACATCTGAACATGTGTCGCAAAAGTGCCCAACATATGAAGAACAGAGAAAACATACATGGCTGTCACCAGTACCACTTCGATTTATGAATCATACTTTTAAAGCAGAAAACTGCATCACGGAAAATATAAAATCTACAGAAAATTAAGCAACAGTATGAAAAATAAACACACAGTGCTTCTGTATCGAGTGTTAAAGACCTCATAACTCTTATTTCCTGAAAGACGATTGGTCAGCTTGAAGTGTCACGTGACAGAAAGCTGAAAGTTTTTCCGCTCTGTGGAGACAAGCAAAATCCTCTGCCATCAGGATCTCGTTCCTTTTCATCCCCGGCAAGGTCAAATCTGTCAGCGCGTGCTTGACAATGGCTCTCGGGGATTACTGCATTTGGATCGTCCTTTAGGAAGGCTTACATCAGAGGGGTAACTTACAGTGTGAACAGAAAGGAGTTCTATTTGGTGAGCTGGTTTGAAGATTAGTAAACAAGTGAACAGAAAAAGTTGAAAGCCACAAATCAGAAGCGTTTATCAGTTAATAAATAGATTTTATGTGCATGTAGTTATATTTCATTAAATTGCACGGAGTGTTCAGCTGACAGTCTAGATTACAGCCTGTATGAATTTCTTTTCCGCTAATTGTTTCAAAGGGTTTGAAACCTATCCGTAGGCGTTCAAAGACGGATGCCTTCTTAAAGACCATATCAAGTGCACTAAGATATCATTTTTTAAAATCAATTTTCAGCATCTTCTCTCACCCGCCACCGTTTATTTTGTCTTTGTCCGCTAAACATGCAATATACTCATTTCTGCGGCTTGTCTGAATCTATTACAGAGTGTGCCCTGTCGGTACTCATTTTATGCCTCAGGATATGCTGATAAAGAAGAGGGTGGAGAAGCAGATCAAGACGAAGCAGCATGAGCAGAAGTTAAAAAAAATGCGTGGGATAGGAAGAGGCAGAAGCATATAGGTAACTGTGGATAGTTCAATTAAACCTGTTAACACTAGGGTTATGGTTAACCATGATACAATTATGAAGAACACCCAACAGAACAACGAAACACAATCAGCAGTGTTCAGTGATCAAATCCAAAACAGTAGACATTCCTTTATAATTAGGTAAAGATATTTCACTAAAGGGCAATATCATCGATTAGAACCATTGCAAAGGCATTATGGTACAAACAAGATAAGGAAATTCAAGGCGGAAGTTAATGTTAAGTTTTAACAAGTTCAAATTAATCAATGATAGCAGACATTTCTATGATAAACATTTAAATAACCAGCCTGGACGAAGCTTAGATTTGGACATGTCAGATGTTTGGATTATTCGCTGTCCTTAAGGATAAATGAGGTCAGCTGTTTCAGCATTCTATTCGTGGATGTATGTCACTGTTACCGCGATGTTAATGTTAAACTGACATGGTGATTGAAACCACAGTTCAAATTGTTAAGCTGTCATTTTTTTCACTTTTGCAATTTATTAAAATGAAACAAACGTCAAACTAACAAGAATTAACTCCCATTTTATGACACAAAATGCTCTATCACATTAACAATCCAATTATTAAATACATTTTACGAACATAAAGGTGTGGTTCAGGCACTCGTGAGAAATACAGAAGTAGAAAACTAGACAACAGAAAAACAACAGAAGGAAGTGGCTTACCAGAGAATCGAACCTAGGACCTTCCGAACGCACCACCGCCTAGCTACGGAAGTGTATACTTGTTTAACAACCCAACTGCGTGTGAGATCCTGTTTGTTCTACCCATGATTTCATAACATTCATGTACAGTTCCAGTCTGTCCACATATGTTTGCCTATTTTCCAAATGTGTACGCAAGGCAGCCTCATGCACTTCCCCTGGTCTCTAGTCTCTAAAGAGACGAAGCAAGACTGTAGCGACTGCGCCCTCAAGCATGTCGTAGAGGGTGACTAATATATGTTATGCATGAGGCTAGCAACTTCATCATGTAAAACAAATTGCCACCAAAAAATACACCACTGCAATAGCACGTGACTGCTTGACGCAGGCTTCCTTCAAGGGGACTAGCTCCAGTGATGGATCGATGTTCCGTTAGGAGCGCAAAGGAAAATAATGATGAAAATACGCAGTGCACAAATACGCAGTGCACAAATACGCAGATCTTCTTCTTCTTCGTACACTCACAGACGTCTACTAGAATGTTTTCAAAGAAAGCAGTCGTCAGCTTGAGGCTGTTTGCATCGCCGTAGAAATTTTCTACGAATGGCACTGGTGTCTGCCATATGCGCTTAAATACTACGTAGATCACACATGAAGTATATTTCACTGAAGACTTTAAGCAGTATCTTTATTACTTCTCAGTATAGGCTGTCGCATACCACTGTACTTTAGAGATAAAATTTCACAAAGAAAAGAAAACTTGTACAAAATAAATTGTAAATTTTACCAACAGACTTACTTGGATTATTTAAGTTAAGTTACAGTTCTTATCGGTTAATAGTTTAGTTAATACCCTTAGCAGAGCCTAACATTATAAACAGAGGAGGATCTTGAGAGGAGCATTTAGGAACCTAGGATAATACACTATCTTCATACCTAGGAACTTATACAGCTTGATCTTACCTTTGATGTCCATACACCCTTACTCTTTTCAGAGAAGGGGGTTTGTCTTATAAGACCAGTCTCTTATTTGGCACTATCCTGGTATAACCTGATACATCTTTGTGTCCAGGATATTTTTATTTTAAAACCATACTTACCTCTCGTGACACTGAACATAGCGGTGTTTACACGATAACAACCTCTGTCATGAGAATGGAGGTAGAGGCAGCTACTGCATCCCTGATGTGGCTGTCTGAAACTCCAACAACCAGGGCAGTTATTGTGTCAGACTCTCGGTCCATGCTTCGGAAGGTACAAAATGACTCCGGCATGAGTAGAAAACATCTATAGACGCTTCGATTCTTCAGGAACTGGTGTGAATCTACTTTCCTGGTCATGCAGGGATAAGCGGCAATGAAAGAGCTGACAGACTAGCTTCAAGAGCACGCATAGTGGGAACACTTGATATGGATAAAGGGGAAATTACTTAAGACAATTAATGATCGCCTGTTAAAGAACGACACTGTAATCAATGAATCAACAAGGCTAAGATTGCTGGAATTTCGCATCAAACGTAAGACGTGCAGAGATGAACGAATGAGAGAGAATGCATCCGTCGAGTATACAAACAGCTAATATTCATGCCCTTCGTCATTTGCTGAGGGAGACTGAGTACCTATGGGTTTGCTCGGAGTGAAATGACATCGATTCTGATCAACAATAACAACAACAATAACAACAACAACAACAACAACATGACTAGTGGGTGCATTGGTTCTATTCTTGCTTTGGTTTCTCAGAGAACACCCCCCCCCCTTCCCCCCCTCCCCCGAAAAAGGTCCCGAATTAGGCATGCCTCTAGCAGTTAGTATATTAGCAGTAGTAGTCGCTGCAACAACAGGAACAAACAGAAATCAAAACAAAGAGGTAAGTGAACAGTAAATAATAAACGGTATGTTTCAGGCACTCGCCAGGAATTAAGTAGAAAACTACACAATAGAACAGTAACAAGCAGTAGGCTTACCGGGAAATCGGACCCAGATGGTCGTTCAGTTAGTCACGATTCACTGCCACATCGAGGCGATGACCCCGTTCTTGTGGTCTTAGGTTGTCTACTTCATTACATGCCAAGAGTGCCCACAAAATAACCCATTTATGGTTATCATTTTTTGCAATAACAAAAACAATGATTGCAGTAGCAGTAGATTTACGTAGTTTTTTTTTATCTACATGATGATTAAAGTCCCTTCCAATTTTACAATTTCTATAGCCTCACTTGAATACATTTGGTTGGTTTGGTTTGGCTTTAAGGATCAACTTAATTGCACACGGACAACTCCATTAGTGCTTCGATCTCCATCAAATGTGCCCAATATATGAGGAACAGAGAAAGCGCATATGGCTATCTACGGTGCCGTTCCTAGAAAAGCTCTTACGAGATGTCAACAGCTTCTAGCTGACCCCTGCTTTTCTTTGAACATATTCTAGTTGACGTCTGAAGGTGAACGAAGAAGACCACACAAGGGCAACCTCAGCACAGTGCACGATCACCGCAGCACCGGCGAGTATCCCAGTGTGTGTATACATCATCATCATCATCATAACCCTCCACTCCCAAAGGAGCATAGGCCTTCAACAAACACATGCCAAGTCCTCCTGTCACGTGCCATCATCTCAAGTTCTTTCCACGTTCTCCTCATCATTTTCACCTCTGTTTCCAGCTCTCTTCTCCATGTGCTTCTTGGTCTACCTCTGCCTCTCTTGCCCTGGGGATTCCAGAACAAGGACTGCCTTGTAATGCTATCAACAGGTTTCCTCAGTGTGTGTCTTATCCATCGCCATCGTCTTCTTCTTATCTCTTGTTCCACTGGCACTTGTCTAGTTCTTGTCATCAGTTCCACGTTGGTAACCTTGTCATACCATTTTAATCCCTCTATTCTACGCAAGCACCCATTTATGAAAGTCTGTAGCTTTTTGGTTGTTGTCTTTGTTGTTCTCCATGTCTCAGAGCCATACAATAGGACTGACTTCACATTTGAGTTGAAGATTCTTATGTTCGTGTTGGATCCGATTTCTCTTGATCTCCATATATTTCCCAATGCAATGAAAGCTCCTCTCGCCTTTTGTATTCTTATTTTGATATCGCTGTCTGTCCCTCCAACTTTGTCTATATTACTGCCAAGATATGTGTACGATTCTACATCTTGTATTGGTGTTTCTTCAAGTTCAACCCTGTTATCATTACCTGCATTTATTCTCAATATTTTCGTCTTTTCCCTGTGTATTTTCCGACCCAATTGCTGTGACCTCTCATCGAGTATTTTCAATTTGTCCTGCATCTGATTACGGTTATGGGACAGAAGAGCCAAGTCATCAGCAAAATCCAGATCATCCAACTGCTTAGTCAGAGATTCGTGTGTGTATACATGAATCACACATTCTATCAATATTTTTATAGCCGGTAGGTTTCCTAATTTTTTTTAAATATTGACAGGGCAGGGGGCCGTATGGTCTACTCTTTACGATTTCCAACTGCCGAAGGATTTTTAACGTGCGCAATTTGCATTATTTTTTCGCTTTTATCTGAGAAAACTAGACATCCGATCTCACTACCAAGGAGGGGGGAGGGAGTATGATGCCATTATTAGGACCCACTAGTTCTGAAAAGAATATATTTCCTGTACTGGGAACCGAACTCGGTACCCTTAGAATTAGGGGCGGACGCCATACCTCTTAGCCACACCGACGCTTTTGCATACATTTGATACGTATGAAACGAATGTCCAACCATTGAACAATAACTGCCATTTGACAAATAAACTTTTTTCTCCGAGAGACAAAATAAAAAATAGAATTTAAAAAAGACCAATAAACAGATGTTACATGAGATTGCAAAAATTGCTGTTCGTTATGAAATCATGGGTAGAACAAACAGGATCTCACACGCAGTTGGGTTGTTAAACAAGTATACACTTCCGTAGCTAGGCCGTGGTGCCGTTCGGAAGGTCCTAGGTTCGATTCTCCGGTAAGCCACTCCCTTCTGTTGTTTTTCTGTTGTCTAGTTTTTACTTCTGTATTTCTCACGAGTGCCTGAACCACACCTTTATGTTCGTAAAATGTATTTAATAATTGGATTGTTAATGTGATAGAGCATTTTGTGTCATAAAATGGGAGTTAATTCTTGTTAGTTTGACGTTTGTTTCATTTTAATAAATTGCAAGTGAAAAAATTGACAGCTTAACAATTTGAACTGTCGTTTCAATCACCATGTCAGTTTAACATTAACATCGCGGTAACAGTGACATACATCCACGAATAGAATGCAGAAACATCTGACCTCATTTATCCTTAAGGACAGCGAATAATCCAAACATCTGTCATGTCCAAATCTAAGCTTCGTCCAGGCTGGTTATTTAAATGTTTATCATAGAAATGTCTGCTATCATTGATTAATTTGAACTTGTTAAAACTTAACATTAACTTCCGCCTTGAATTTCCTTATCTTGTTTGTCTTTCTCGTCCACTTGAATACAAGGAAGCTAATCTTCTGCTTCTTCTTCCTCTTCTTAATAATCACTCTTAGACCTAAGTGTCTTTTATATTTGGACATGCGCCCTAATATAACCGACTAGGTTGAACGGGATGCGCCTCTCCAAAACGAGGCAAAACTTTATTTAAAAAAAAAAAAATTTCTTCTTCTTCTTATCCTTTTGGGCTCCCAATGGAGCATTAACCAACCACTACAGCTGGTACTCTTGCAGAAGTGGTTTCTGTAGCAACATATTTCAGCCCCCCCCCCCCTTCTCCCTGGGAAGTATACGGGGCAGGGAAACTAATCTGTAAGCCTTTATCATCATCATCATCATCATTTTCATCATCATTTTCATCATCATCATCATTTCTGATTTCCTCCTTATGAAACATGGAGCCCCCAACTCCAGCAGGATGCTCCAACAACGCATTCCTGTACTCTTGTTGCAACAATGGTTTCTGTATTAATCTGTTTTATATGAAAATGTAGCTCGCCTCATGCGCAACCTCAATGCCTGTGGGAGTTGTAGCTCTATTCTCTCTTGGTCCCACCCCCCAGACCCCTCCGGGATATCGGTGGGGGCTCGGCGAGTCTTTCAGCCTATGTCATTCTATTTACCAAAGTCAATTTTGAAACCAGGCACAGTTAATTGAATCTAATGTTACATTTATTCAAGTTAATTTAATTTTAATACATTCTGTTATTACATACAAATTCGCAAATGGGATACTTCTGCAGATGGATAAAATTCTCATTCAATATATTTTTGTTTGTATAACATTAAAAAGAAATAGTTAGGGTTTATATTTCGTTTCGGCAAAGCTTAGAGCGTATTCGATTGTGCGCTGAATACTCAAGCTAATGTGGTAGAGGTTTGTTTTTTTCTTCATCACGTTTGTGTAATGTCAATTTCCATTATTCTTCTTGTATCTCTTCTTATCTCATCTTCGTTTATCTTTTTTTCACAAGAATAGTTATGTGAGTAGCCTCAGGACACTGATATTACTTTTTATTCCCTGAAGCTTAACTGTTACTCTAGACAAATCTCTTAATGTTCATTTTTTATTTCTCTTCTTTTCGTCTCTGGTTTCCATATTTCTCTTCATATTTCTTTCTGTTTTTGATGTATATTTCATTGTTGATTTTCCTCTGTCTCTCTCTTTTGCATGTACTCTCTCTCTCTCTCTCTCTCTCTCTCTCTCTCTCTCTCTCTCTCTCTCTCTCTCTCTCTCTCTCTCTCTCTCTCTCTCTCTCTCTCTCTCTCTCTCTCTCTCTCTCTCTCTCTCTCTCTCTAATTTCTTTTGCGTTAATTTTTCTTGTTATTTCTCCCTCTTCAGTTGTTATGTCTTCTTTCTTACTCATGATCTCTTTTAATTTTTGCCTTCCCTGTTTAACCTGATTTCCTCATCTCTCTCTCTCTCTCTCTCTCTCTCTCTCTCTCTCTCTCTCTCTCTCTCTCTCTCTCTTGTACCTTCCTTTGCTTGTCACTTCTCACTGTCTTTTTCCTTCTTAAATGTCTTATCATTAGTTACTCATGATGTTTTCAAATCTTGACTTTCTATGCCCCTCCCCCCTTTTCATTTCCCTGTTTTGTTCTTAAAATGTTTTCTTTCTTTTAACGTCATTGTCTTTCATTTCGCTCTCTCTCTCTCTCTCTCTCTCTCTCTCTCTCTCTCTCTCTCTCTCTCTTTCTTCCTTCTCAATAGTTTTGTCTCCTTTACTTACTCATTATTTATTCATAACTTGATCTTCCATGTCCCACTCATTTCTGTTTATTCTTTTTCCCTTCTTTCTCGCCCTCTCTCGTTTTCTTACCTTACTTTGTCTTTCCCTGTTCTTTATTTTTCTTCCTCCTCGACTGTCATGTCGTCTTTACCTACTAATTATCTCTTCCAATCTTTACATATCATGTCACCTTCATTTCCATGTTTTTATCAGTCCTCTGTCTCTCTCTTTCTCTCAGAATGTCAGACAGGCCTGCTTGCCCAATTCTCAACATTTTGAAAATAAAGTTCGTTCGTTTGTTCCTTCTCTCTGTCATTTTTCCGTAGAAAATTCATATTGAAGTTTATATTTTCAAAATATCATAGCTGTACTTTCTTTCGCCCTCCCCTTTCTTTAAAAAAAAAAAAAAAAAAATCAATCAATGGAATTTGAAGAAACCATACGACAACAAAATCCTAAATCTACAAAGTGGTTTGTAAAAGCAAACCTTATTCTTTCTTTTCAACGCAGGGGACATAATTCATTCAATTACTCCTCTTTTCCCCACACATGCCTCTCACGGCTATTTCCCCAAGTCCTGTCAATCTTTTCTTTCACTTTCTCAGCCGTCCCAAGACTGTCTTTCTTTCTTGGATTACCCCACAGCTTTACATTTTGTTTTCTTAATCTTTTTATCATGCTCTCTTTCCACGTCTGTTTCCTCTTCCTCTTCTTCTTTTTCTTATTCTATCTTCTTCCTCCCTATCCCCTCCATCATTAGAAAGATTGGTTGAAAGATGTTATCCTTATCCTAACCAATGCACAGCCCTCACGTATTCAATTCACAAATGGGAGTTTGGCATATCTCACTTTCAGCTTTCCTCATCTCCCTCCTCACTTTAAAAAAAAAAAAACTTTTCAAGGGTTTATTGTTAGCATACTGGTGTCATTTTGGTGAGAAAAAAAAGTTTTTTCGTTCAGAGATTGGTGATAAGATGTGGTATTACGGAATACATGCATACATTTGTAGTTTGTGAATTCTTGATTCAAATGAAACCTTAAATTTGTGTAATCCAGGTGGAATATGCAGTAATCAGGATGGTGAAAGAAATCATAAGAGATGAAACAAAGTTATATGGTATCTGAAATTCAGGTGTGTATGTTGAAATCATGTCAGCAGAAACCTTGGAAATGTATAGCATTCTGTTGTATCTCTTAGAAACTATGTTAGCAACAACATGTGAACTGTATAACATTTGGTTGTGTCTCTTATAAATTATGTTAGCAACAACATGTGAACTACATAACATTTGGTTGTGTCTCGCCAAAACCATGTCAAAAATAACGTAGGAACTTACAAAATTTTGTTATATGTCTTTGAAACTACGTCACATAAAACATAAGAACTTATAACATTTTGTTGTGTGTCTTTGAAACATGTCAACAATAAACTTTCAAGCCTATAACTCTTTGTTGTTTTTTTATCAAAACCGTGTCAACAACAGCTTGGCAAGTCTATAAATCTTTGTTGTATGTTATCGAAACCACGGCAACAACAACGAGGGAACCCCAGAGTGTTTCAAATTATGTACACACACTTTGAATGCTAATAACGCAATTACCATTTAAGATTGAATTATTGCATTTTCACATTTAAAGTCACAAATGTTGAAAGTGGCAACGTCCTGCAAAAATGCATTGTTCACAGCGATGAACAACTGATTGCCATTCTGTATTTTTACTAAATCAACAGCGAAACATGCAGTTTTAATTTGATATCAGGTCCCTCATTGTGCGCGATTCGAGATGATCACAACCTTCTAATAAAAACTTCACAAGTAATAACGTAAAGGCATTATTCATTTGTATCTATTCCGTTATTCCGTTCCGTTCTTGTGAAATAGCAAAATGTAATGTTAAGTTATGTGTGAGTTATATGCATTCGAAGTATGTATACATAATTTTGAAACACCCTATTTATAACACTTTGTTCTGTGTCTTTGAAACCATGACAACAAGGATTGAGGGAACTGCTAGACGGGAAGTTTAAACGAAGAAGAAATAAACATAGTGTAATAGTTAAGTGTATATATATAACTAGAAACAGAGGGAGCCGCGCTGGTGTAATGGCTATAACGTTGTACTGGCGACCAGGTTTTCAAGGTTCAAGCCCGGGCGTCAGCGTTTGAAGGAATGTTTACGACCGGGAATTTGACTGAATAACCTGAACGGCTCCTGCACATAAACCCTCTGTGGATGGGAAGGGGCGAAGCTCCTGACCGGGTTGGAAGGAAAGTCCACTGACCCCCCAGCCTCGCAATGACATGTCATTGGGCCAAAAGGGCTGGAAAGCTCGAGTGCCGCTGGTTAGAGAAAAAAAAAAAAAAAACTAGAAACAGATAAACTGAATGGAATAATAGAGAGCTAATGTCAACATCATTTCACTTTCTCGCTACCTGTCGGGCATGGAACCATCCCTGCACTGGTGCCCAGGAAGACTGTACTAAAACATGCATGTCTTCATGCAGCATTGGTGTCTGTGGTAATTTGTTTTACGTGATGAGGTTGCCAGCCATATGGCATAACCTCTGCCTCTTACGAGATGCCCGAGGGAACAGTAGCCATATTCTTTGTTTGTCTCATCAGAAACCAAATGGAACTGCAACGTGCAGAACTAATGTATGATCCTACATATTTTGGTGAGTCGTTTCGAGGGGCTAATTGCACAACCGCCTTGATGATCTATGCATAAAGGTCAGAGTTCTTAAATACATACTTCGATCTTTGCACTCTGACACTACGCCCCGTTTCCGCCTCTGCCTGCCTGGCCGCAATATGATTTCTAATGATCCTGCAGATCTCTGACTGCTTCATTCCAACTCACGTCTGCCAAAAATCACTATAGCTAAAATCCGTACAACTTCCGTTTTATCATTCAGCCTCTAATGAAAACAACGAAGGCTGCCTATTCTCCCGGAACAAAAACTGAAGCACATCTCTACAAATGCCAAGCACTCTCCCAAGAGGATCTCCATAAAACTACACCTTCGCCACTTGATCCACGCGCTAGCCCCGTGAATGGCGACAGCAGACTACTTGTTACTGCGGTCCAACGTTACACCCACAGATATTTGACGGCCATTTTGTTTGCCCGTCGTGCATGCGCACATGCTACCATTGCGCGTCCGTCATAAAATACCGAATGCCCATGGATAGCCTTTGTTCTGTACAAGCAATTTTTCTCTTTTCTGATAGCAGTCATAACTCTTTGACACGGCCCGCCCAATAGATTTGAAAAAATACAGTTTTATTAATTGCTGTCCCATCATTAACGTGCGGAGTTAATTGGTTTGGTCGTATGCATTACGCTTTCCCGCTGGCAGAGATAGATTTGCATTTCTGTTCTGACTGTATGATTCAAATCCCACCTTCTGTGAGTTCATGTTTTGATTCTGCTCCAGCCCAGCGGTGCTCCCCAAAGTTTGTTTATTTTTTAATTACTTACTTGTTTTTACTTTTCAGTTCAATGTTGCGGGTAAGCGAAGTGGGGAGCTAAAGTTTAAGTTCTTGTGCCAAATGTGTTGTACTGGCCGCTGTGAGCCTGTGTTGCTGTAGAATTTCTGTATTGCTGTATGCCCGTCTGCCTTTTGGTCTTCCCTGTGCTCTGAAAAAGATCTTTTACTGTTGTAGGCGTGTCGTGGTAATATATCTGGCTACATTCTCATGAGATGGCTAAACCACTCAGTTTTATATGTCTCACTTGATGCAGGATATGGCGCGTAACATTATTCTTATTGTGGCGAGATGGACGTTAGATAATACCTAGTTGTGGCGTAATGGAGGTTGGATAGAAAATTAGTCCCCAGAACTGGAGAATAGAACTGGTGAACTAGAGGTAGGAATGGCACAAGACAAGACAGGTAGTTAACTGCACAGTTCAGATGATAACTGTAGAAGAGAACTGATAGGTTATTCACCTTCTTGCTAGACCTATCCTGTGCACCAGTGCTGTTATATCAGTATGGGATTTCAGCTCGTATTTATTCTATATCAAGTTAAATTATTACTTGTCTTAACCTCACAACAAAATTATAACTGGATAGTTAAGAAATTCAATAACTACAGTTATAAAATAAATCCATGCACTTTAATGATTACTCATGTATAATAAAAGATTTGAACCTTTGGTATATAAATATTTCCACATAGAAAAAAAAAAACCTTTTACAGAAACAATATAATGTCACGGTTAGTCCCCTTTTCATCATTATGTGGTTTTGATATCTTGGTTTGTCTTTTCCTTATCAGTTAAACTTAACTTGTGTGGCAGGTGATTGAAGTCGGCTTCCCTCGGTCGTTACATCTGGAGATTGAAGACACTATACTTACGCCAGGTGACAGACAGTTGTAGTCTACTGTTGTCAGTGCAGCATTTCCTAGGGAAAATTGTGACACGCTTCTCACTGCTAGTTTGAACCATCAAAACAGTGGTACTATTAATCTACGGCTGGGTTTTGAGCTTCGATCTAACAAGCGCTCACAATGGCGCTTAGTCATGACTTTTTCTTCAGTTATCTGATAGAGTTGCGGCTGATTAGTTCTAACAATAAGAGGCAGCCCTCTGGATAACTTCTCAACTCTAGCAGATCTTGAAGTGATTTCGGGGAGTACGGATTGGGTTGTTGTTGTTGTTGTTTTGAAGAGGTGATGGGTGGGGAGCGGGCACTTAACAGCTGACCGTTATTGCTTCTTCTCGTTCCATCTTGGTCTACCCTGTTCAACCTGAAAATTGGTTATAATTGGGGAATTTAGTGTCATTTTATTTACTAATTTTGTATTGATTTAAAATAGCTATTGTCGTTTGCAGTTGCTGATTTTAATTTATATTAGTATTTGTCCATTTTATTTTCTCTTTTGTATTGTTTATAGATACCTATTGTCCTTTACACTTGATTTTAATTTGTATTAGTATTTGTTCTGTTGGAGTTTTTTGTTTTTTTTAAACCTTGTTGTCTTTCCTTGTCCTATAAGTAGTTAGTAAGTTTTTTTTTTTCTGTTGTTTTTATTTTTAAAGATTTGTTAGTTCTTGTTGCTTAATTTTTATTTGGTTGAATGTTTTTTCTGAAGTACTAGCCTTATATGTTTTCCTTTGTTTTATGTATATATCTTTTAAGTATTGATTGGGCTTCTCCTGGGGCATGTATACTAAAAACCTTATCACCTGTCATGTCTATATTGTGATTTCTATAGTAAGTTTTTAAATCAAGCCTTTGTTGTTCGTACTTTTTACAGTGGATCAGGTAGGGGTCTATGTCATTCTCTTCCTGACATTCTTGGCAGTGTGGTTCCTCTCTCATAAAGTATGCTGCACCGAGACGGAGACGCCACAGTTTTTTGTTCGATGGTATCTTTAATTCTTCTCTGACCTGGCACGTCCTTGTTGGTTCTTTCAGCAGTGCGAACGCGTGTCTGTATTTTCTACTGTCCTTCCATGTTGTCTTCCATTCCTCGTTTATAGTTAGCTTCACTTGGCTCTTGATCTCCGACCCTCCCAGTCCTGCTCTTATATTGTTTTTACTTATTCTTCCATTCTTGGCGTTCTGGTCTGCCAACTCGTTACCAGCTATACCTATGTGTGCTGGGACCCACACTAGCCTCACACTACATCCTCTGTTCCCTAGTGATGTATTAATTGCTAGAATGTCTTCCTTTATGTCTGGCCGGCTACATTTACCTGGGTGTTCTAGTGCTTGTAGTGATGATAGTGAGGCTGTAAATATCGTAACAGCTTCTGGTGAGTTATCTTCAATTATTTCTAAACGTTTTAAAATTGCTACCATCTCTGCGGTAAAAATCGAAGCCCCTTCAGTTATACTGTAGCTGTTTTTAATTCCCCACTGCGGTATTACAACTCCTGCACCTAGTTGCCCACTATCACCCTTGGATCCATCAGTGTAGACGGCCAGACTTTGTTTAGTTAGTTAATCTATGAACTTTCTACTTATAATTTTGGCTTCCTTATCTTCTATGTTTTGTTTGATCTTTTCAGTAAGTGAGTAGTCTATGATTGGTGTTTTTAGTTCCCATGGTGGTATTTTACTTCTATATTTATTACTATTTTAAATTCTTTTTGATAGTTCGTTGAACCGCGTTAGATCTTCTATAGTTCTCCACCCTGTTGGATATCTATCTTTATTTAAGGGGACGTCCCATACACTTGGTTGGTTTTTGACAAATGCTTTATGTGCTGGGTGGGTCACTTCTAGTGCTACTTTACTCCAATAACACTAGTCAACAACCAAAATGTACCAGAAATGAAAATAGCTGATCTTAACTAATTTTGGTGTTCTGAAAACGAAAATGACATTAAAAAATGTTGATTGGCTCTAGTTTTCAAGATATATGCTACTAGTTTATTTAATTACGGTCAATTTATATATATATATATATGACGCAACCGTTGTGGGCGATTGCATAATTTTTTCTAATGACCAATAAAAATGTAACTAGAAGTTGATGATGCAATCCTACCTATGATTACATCTCCTTTGTGTATAAATATCTTATCTCTGATAAAATTTTGCCATTAGTTAGTGCATTTGTCCTTATCAAAAGTATCGTAGTTAGAAATGCCTAGGATATGTGTAAACAGTGCTAATAATTTCTGTTATATATGTGGTGAGGTGACTTTTCTATCACAAAAACGAAATATAACTAAAGTGATTAAGAAGGCGTACAGTTTGTATTTTGGCTGCAGAATAGGAGATCAAGATAAGAGCTGGGCGCCACACATATGCTGCAATACATTTGCAGCACATCTTAAACTGTGGTTGACTGGCAAAAGGCAAGCTATGCCTTTTGCAGTCCCAATGATTTGGAGAGAGCCCACTGATCATCTCAACAACTGTTACTTTTGCATGGTCCCTCCAATTGGGAAAGGCATATCAAAGAAGAAAAAAATGGTCTCTGGAATATCCAAACATCCCCTCTGCAAAACGTCCGGTGCCACATGGCGATGACCTACCAGTTCCCAAAGTGCCAGAATCATTTTCAGCTGCTTCCACTGATGAAGAAGAGGATATTGGTGGTCCTGAACCATCAACCTCAAGCGACCCAGATTTTGAGCAAACTACATACACTAAACCACACTTAATAAACCAAGGTGAACTGAATGATCTTGTAAGAGATCTGAATTTACCGAAGAACAAGGCGGAGCTTTTGGTTTCCAGATTGCAACAGTGGAATCTCCTGGAAGAAGATGTTACAATTTCTATGTATGGGAACCGCCAGAAGCAGCTTATTACATTCTTTTCCAAAAAGGGTGACCTTTCTGAGTGCGACAACATTTCTGGTTTAATGGCAGCCCTCTAAATCAATTACGTACCGGAAGAGTGGAGGCTTTTCATTGATTCATCCAAGACGAGTCTTAAAGCTGTTTTATTGAATAATGGTAATGTGTTACCGTCAATTCTAGCTGGTCACGCAGTTCATATGAAAGAAACTTATGAAAACAGTAAGCAGCTTTTGAAGTGTATAAACTATGATCATCATCATTGGTCACTTTGCTGTGACTTAAAAGTGGTCGCTCTTTTGCTTGGACTGCAGGGTGGATACACCAAGTACTGTTGCTTTCTCTGTGAGTGGGATAGCCGTGCACGAAGTGACCATTACATCAGAAGACATTGGCCAATCAGGCAGTCATTGTAGCCTGGCAGTAAGAACGTTGAGAACCCAGCACTTGTCGACACCAGCAAGATTTTGTTGCCACCCTTGCACATTAAGCTGGGTCTCATGAAAAACTTTGTCAAGGCAATGGAGAAAACAGATGAGGCTTTCAAATACCTCATCAGAAAATTTCCAAGACTGAGTGAAGCTAAAATAAGAGAGGGAGTATTTGTTGGTCCGCAAATTTGAAAACTTCTTCATGATGACGAGTTTCTTTGCGTGTTGCATGGCAAGGAAAAAGCAGCATGGCTAGCATTTAAGTCAGTGGTGGACAATTTTCTTGGAAACAACAGATCTGATAATTACAATGAAATTGTAGAAAATCTCCTTCTGAAGTATAAGAGTCTTGGCTGCAACATGTCTTTGAAAATTCATTTTCTGGATTCTCATCTGGATTTCTTTACGTCAAACTGTAGAGCGGTCAGTGATGAG
The DNA here is from genome assembly GCA_024509875.1 of Oreohelix idahoensis. Taxonomy (NCBI): domain Eukaryota; kingdom Metazoa; phylum Mollusca; class Gastropoda; order Stylommatophora; family Oreohelicidae; genus Oreohelix; species Oreohelix idahoensis. The sequence continues at coordinate 115,025 of JAMPIV010016761.1, forward strand.
CATGGTGAACGATTTCACCAGGACATTGCTGTGGAGACAAGGTATCAAGGCAATTGGAGCCCTTCAATGCTTGCTGATTACTGTTGGACTGTGACAAGAGCCACCTCATCGATTGACTACAAGAAGCAAGCAAAGAGAGCTCGAACAGCGACTGAATAATGACGGAATGGGTTCAAATGTGCCTTTTTAAAACATGATATGTGAACTTTAAATAATGTTTTTATTTTTTCTATCATTTTATGTTGATATATCAATTAATTGAGTATTTAACCACAGTTTTTATAATGCTAAAGTAGAAAGACTAGCTGTTCACCCCAGAGAATTAAACAAGCATACATTATTTGTACTACTGTAATGTAAATTCATCATTTAAAAAAACCCAGAGCCAATTGGTGAATTTCATTATGATATTTGAAATCAGCATGTCAAAATCAATAAGAAATGATATATTTAATTTCTGGTACAAATAACTTTTGAAAATTTGTTGACTAGTGTAATTTAATCTTAGTTCTTTCCGTCTTAGACTAAGGGGTGGAATGCCAAGAGCTACTTCTAGCGCTTCTACTGGTGTTGATATAAATGCACCTGTAATGGTTCTCATGGCTGCATTTTGAATCCTGTCTAGTTTTGCTTTGTTAGAAGCTGCAGCTGAGTTATAGACTATGCTGGCATAATCCAGTTTCCCCCTGATGAAAGACTTGTAGAACATAAGCATTATTTTATTGCTGGCCTCCATCCATTACCTTTTACTATCCTTAGTATATTTAGAGGTCCCCTACAGCTTTCTACTAAATCGTCTATATGTTTATTCCAATTTAGTTGTTTATCTAAAGTTATGCCCAGAAATCTTGTTGTTAAGGAGGTTCATATTTTCTGTCCTTTAATGGTTATATTGATTTTGTTATTTTTAAAAAAAAATTTCCTTCGCTGAATATCATACCTACTGTTTTGTTTACATTAATTTGGAAGCCCCAACTTTTCATCCACTCTGAAACTTTGTCTATTTGTTTTTGAAGTTTTTTGTAAACATGGTCCAAGTTTTTTCCAGATCGCCAAATGGCACAGTCATCTGCAAATTGTGATACTGCCTTCTTAATGTCATTAAATTCATCTGCTAAATCATTTACACCTGTAGTGAAAATTGAAGGAGAAATCACTGATCCTTGAGGAATCCCATTCTGTTGTTCATATATTTCTGACCTATCATTATTCACCTGTACAGCAAAATACATGTCCTGTAAAACGTTTTCTAGATACATATAGGTTTTACCAGTAATGCCAATCTTTTTCATTTTGTAAAGAGCTCCGTCTCGCCAGCATTCATCATATGCTCTAGCTACATCTAGAAAGACTGCCACTGTTTTCTCTTTCCTCTTTAACCCTAGCTTTACATCATGTTCTAATCTTACAAGCTGGTCTACTGTGCTTCTGTTTGCTCTAAACCCTGACTGGTTTGGGCTATATAACTGATTTTTTTCTAGGTAAAATTTAACTCTTTTATTCACAACAGTTTCCAGTATTTTACCTAGTTGTGATGTTAAGGAGATAGGCCTATATGAACTTACATCATGGGCTTCCTTACTGGCTTTTATGATGGGTACTATCATAGCTACTTTCCATGCTTTTGGTATCTTTCCTAAGCTCCAGATTTTGTTATAGAGGGAAGTTATTTTGTTTATAGTTTTTTTTTGGGTACTTTCTTAAGGATTTCATAACTAAGTATATCATGCCCTGAGGCAGTATTAGATTTCTCTTTTATTGCACTAGTTACTTCTTCCTCTGTTATATCAGCATCTAAATAGTTTGTTTCATCTATCTGGTCTGGTAGTTCTTTTGAAAACTGTATCCTAAGTCTTTCTCTTCTCTCATTTTCTTCCTGTTCAAGACTACTTTTTGCACTGACTTTATAAAAAAACTCAGCCAGGGCATTAGCTTTTTCTTTATCTGTTTCTGCTCTCTTTGTAGTTTGATTGTTGGTATTATTGTTTTCTTATTGTTCCCTTTGATTGCTTTAAGCTTTTTCCATACTTCTTTAATTTGAGTGCTAGGTTTAAGTGACTGACAGAACTCCTTCCAGTTAGTTTCTTTGGCTTTAAATATTATTCTGTTAGATTCATTCCTAATATGTTTATACTCATCATAGTTTTCTTCTGTTCTGTTATTTCCATATTTTTGTAAAGCCCTTTTTCTTCTCTCATGAATTTCTGTACAGCTTTTATTCCACCAGGCAACTGGTTCTTTATTCCATTGAGTTTTTCTTTTCTTATTAATGTTATTTATTGGTTTTAGGTGCTGTGGCATATTTTTATTTGGTATATATTTTATTGCTATTTTCAGAATTTCATTGGTCAGTGTTTCTGCCCACAAGTCAGTATTATCTGTTTCAATGTATTTATATTCCATCACCTCCAGGTCTGATTGGAAGGCTTCCCAGTTTGCTTTTTTATAGTTGAAAGTCGGTTTCTCTGGTTCTGGGTTTGGAATGACGTTTTCATGCATGGTTATTACAATGGGCAGATGATCTGAGTTTGTGTCTTGTAACACTTCCCAATTTACATTCGCTAGGTTTTTAGTTGATATACTTATGTCTATTGCTGAGTCTGCCCTGTTAGCTTGTGGATTAATTCTAGTTGCAGTTCCATCATTTAGTATAAGCAGGTCATTGTTTTCTATGAAGTCAAGTAGGGACTTTCCTGCATTGTCTGCATGTTGTCCACCCCAAGCATAATGATGGGAATTAAAATCGCCTACTATGACTGTTTTGGGGCCTAGCTTATGGCTAGAATTTCTTCATCTTTAATTGTGCCATCTTTAGCGTATACATTTAGGATTGTTTAGATTGTTTGGTTCTGCTGCTATAGTTACCTGGATACCTTCTATGTTGGTTGTATCAAATACTTCCCAGTCTATAATTTTAAATGTTTCGCTAACTAAGACTGCGACACCCCCTCCTCTACCTTCTTTCATATCGTGTCTAAGTATCTTAAAGCCCTTACAACTATATCTACTTTTTGGGTTTAAATGGGTCTCTTGGAGAGCATACGAGCGGTAGTTCCTCCTGTCTCTGCTAGTAGGGGTGCAAAATTCTTTTTGATACCCCTATAATTCCACTGAACAATTCTACATCCTTTCTTATCCATTGTTTATATTAACTAGTATCCCTTTTGTTTTGTGTTCGAACTGTCAGTTTGCTCTTAGTTTGTATTGGCCCTATCAGTTGCTTGAGGCATAAGGCCTACTCTTCGTGGTGACTCTTTCATGTCATTAAAAACATTTTTCAATACTTGGGTTTGTGACGATTCTTCTGTTCTTTCCTCTATCAAAACTCTCTCTATGTGCTTGATGGTTTTTGTTACCCATTCTTTCCATTTGGCTTCTTGCTTTTGTTTGCCACTTTCCTTTTCTATTGCTTCTCTGTCTATGTTAATCTCCTGTCTCTGATTTTCTATCCTTTTTAGTGTAATTTCATTATCCTCTTTCAGTTCAGATAGTTTAACTAGTATCATTTCATTTTCTTCTTTCAGTGCTGACAATTTAACTACATCCTGCGCAATTTGGTGTTGTATGGCTTTCATTTCTTGAAGCATTGCCTCTGCACTTTTCAGTGCATTCTTACCTTCCGAGGATGTAGTTGAACCATCCGACTGGTTTTTTTGGTACTGTTTTGTTACTATCTACCTAGTTCTTACTTTCTTTAGCCAACTGTGTTTTAATCATTTTAACTTCCTCTTGTACACTCTTGATTTATGTTATTACTTTTGAGCTCGTATGTGTATTGTTTTCCTTTATATCTTTGATGACTGTTTTGAAAGGGGTTTTGGTTGTTATAGATTCCTTCAGTGCTTTTTTGGTCTGCTGATAAACTGGGCAGCCCTGGAACCTGGCGCTGTGGTTCCCTTTGCAATTAATGCATTTTCTGTTTTCATTACCCTTTTTATAGTCAGTATCTGACTTAGCCTTTTCACACTGTGTAAAAGGGTGTTCCCCAGCACAAAACCTACATACTGTCTTACCCCTGCAACTGTGTTGACCATGGCCAAACTTCATGCAGTTGGAGCACTGCAAAACTGGGGGAATGAAGGCTTCTGTGTTCTTGTTATCTTTGCAAAATAGTACTGTCTTGTGGGGTTCCCTGCCTTCTGTGGTTATTACTATCACTGGGGTTACTATACTCCCTTTCACAGTTATTCGTTCAACGTTTACCAGCTTTAAATGTGGGTTTTTCTTGGCCAGGTTCTTTAAAACTTCCTCACCTGACAGGGTTTATACCTTTTACAACACATCTTCTGATTTCTTTTGAAATTTCTATTTGTATTTTGATGTTGTGGGCCAGTTGAATCAATTTTGATTTTTCCTGCAATTCTTGTAGTAAAGTTTTGGTTTTTTCTGTTTCATTTAGTGTTAGCATTATTCCACTGTTTTGTTTTTGTATTTTGGCAATGGCTTTTTCAATGACTTTTTCCAGGATCACCAGGATTTTGTCGTCCGGGAGAGATCTAAGCGTGGCTACTGTTCCAGCTATTTGTGTAATTTTTACTTTTTTGGGGGTTTCCTTTCGGTTGGTGTCTTCTTTGTTTTCTCCTCTGGTTTCATGACTTCTTTTGTTTGAGAGGCAGACCAAAGACAACCTGGGCAAGTCGATCTGCATCATCCAAAGACATGTTCAGACTCTCTGTGATGTCCTGAACCCACCGTCGTCTAGGTCGTCTCCTTCCCCATTTTCCAGGGACCATGCCTTCCATTACTAATTTTTCCAGACTGTTATGTCTTTTTATATGACCTAAACAATTTCATCTTCCTTTTTGCGATGGTATTTAGGAGCCAATTTTCCTCTACATTTGGTGAGTGCAGTACTTCTCTGTTGGTCATTTTTTTCTGTCCATGGTATTCTCAACATCCTTCTGTAGCATGTCATTTCGAATGCTTTTGAGAAAGGGATGATAAACGCAGCTAGGAAGGGAACTGGTCATCGTAACTAATGAAGCTGAGACTTAGGATAGTGAAGTCTCGAACACTTCGTTCTCCTACGGCAGTATCTGCTATGGGGCTGTCTTTTTACCGTTTATATAAAGTTAATGAACATTTCTAATCGTGTATGCGTGTATTTTCCTAGAATGTCAAACTCATCGTATTTTTTTGTTGGTAATACTGTTTTCGATGAAAATAATATTTTAAAAAAGTGGGCCTGAGGCTGGTGGGTTATTTTTAACTTTACACACGTGATTCATTACTTTTTTTATTTTTAGAAGTTTATCCTCGTTTGGCAAGGGGACCCGTTCAACGTTTTATAAGGAACGTAGGTTGTATTCGGGCGCGTGTCCAAAAATGAAAAAAAAAAAATTATGGTTTGAGCTATAGCTGAGATACATTTCGTGTATATTTTTGTGTGCGCGTGGCGATATTTGTAGGTGTCCTTTTACATTTTTTCTTTCTCTCCTACATTATCCATTAATTTTTTCATTTTTCGCACATGAATTCGTGCCATTGACACTCCCTAATTTGCTATACACTTTTCTCACACTGCAATAGTTTTATTTCACAGGTAATTGACTATCTTGAGGATTAATTGTAATCGCTTAAGTGGTCGCGCCAGCTTGAATGCAGACATTAAACGTGAAAGTAATGGTTTACTTTGACTTAACTCATTTCCGACCCAGACAGAGCGGGCGGGTGACCACCTGTGTTTCGCGGTTGGTCACTGTGCCTCCCGACACCTCGGCGGGAGGGGACAAAGGAAGCCGCGTACGTCAGGAATTATCTGTCTGGCGGAAGATCTGAGTACGCGTGTTAATGACTTTATCATTTTGTCCAGACATTTTCGGCGTCTTCATTACTGATAAAACATATCTGAAGAGACATTATTAGCAAGGTAATCATTAGGGATGAGACCAAAGATGTATTGGCAAGTCTGTATAATAGCAACGGAAGTAATGATGCCATATTTGAAAGATAGATCATGGGTTTAAATTTTAACTTGATAACTTTAAACGCGCGTGGAATAATTAACACCCCGACCCGCTAGTTCTATGAGCAGGATTGGTTCAACAGAGAGCAGGAAAATAACAATAACTCTGATTGGCAAGTTTGTCGGAAACCACATGTGGAAGCTTGGAGGAAGAAAAGAGAATATAACTTAGCAAATTCGGAGATTAAGACAGACGGCATTACAACGTCAAAAGAGCAACTCCAGGAGCCAGACAAGAATCGGACAGAATTCCAAATTAAATAGGACAGGACCAAGTATTTGGGCATCTTTGAAACTTAAAAGAAAACCCGCATTTTAAAATACCAAGACTGCATACCTAGGAATCGAAGCACCCGTCATAAGAGGGATTCTAAATTTACCTCAGACCAAGTGTTCGAAGCATCTAAATTTAAGTTGCTGTGTCCATTCATCTGTGCCAGGAGATTGTAAATCCCAAGTTGGGGTGAGGTGTACACATATTTTACAATGTGAATTTGACATGTTTTTCTTGCTAAGTAGTTATACGTCATAAGAGGCTGGCAACCTCAACATATGAAAATAGTATATTCATAAACCACTGCAGAAACCGCTGATGATTGCTTCATGCTAGTTTGTACAGAAAACCGAAAGCAGAAGTAACCCCAGGCTCCGAATGGAGCAGTGAGGAGTGATGATTACTTCACATGTGCATTGTGTTTGTATTTTCATTTTCAAGTTAGATGTACAAGCTACTCGCGCTGTCCATACACATTTTCCCATTAAATTAACCAGAAGAATAACAATGATCATATTCCCTGAGTTATACTGTATATGTTGAGGGAGAATAAAATCTCAGAGATGCAAAACTGGTGGGCGGACAGCGTGAAAAGGCGCCTGTTTAATCTTCCGACCACAATGTACTTAGCAGAAGCATTTGTTCTTTTATTTTCTCTAAAGTTCGTGGTACGAGACCAGTTGGTAGTAAGAGTTTCTACGCCACTGGTTTGTAATTCAAGAGCTGGGATTCGACACTAACCACCACCACCTACATTGGACAAGTTGTGTAGAGAAGTGCACTCATCACAAAAGACTTGACGAAAATCCTGCATCAGTACTTAATCCTTTGAAGAGCTGAGTGTTTATTAAAAGGCGAACGCAACGGACTTTTATAATTCCCCTGTAAAGTCTCTACGAAGACACTTTTTATCTAAATTTCACCCATCATTCATTTTTATTTTAAACTGTTAAAGAATAATTGATTATTAAATTTGTTACGTGTTATTTTACAAATTTTTAGTTGATTCAATTATTATAGTTATGAGAGCGTACGTAAATATCAGACTCTTTAATATATATTTACATCTATAGAGCCAATAAATAATAATAAGGGATTTAGCTGAATTAACTCAGCCTGGGGCTTGAACGAGCTAATTATTGCATAACACATCTTCACGAAAGGCGGCGGTTTAGATACCAAAGTTAACATTGCTCCGCCTCATGCAGCATTATTCTTGACATCTGAAACATCTTGTGGATACTACCTTGAAGTAGAAGCATCATTATCCTTCTACCTACAACTCTGCCAAGAACAATCTTGTACGAAGGTAGACACCTTTGAAGACCCACATTAGATACTCTTGAGTGTTGGCCACTGTTGGACCACTACTGCAGAGCAAAGGGGAGGCAACCCGCGAGAGTGCGTGTGCATTATTTTCTTACTTTTTCTCAATTTAAAGTTCTGAAGTATATTTATTGATATTGATCTGCTCAAAAATAGTTTTTATATTTTATTTACTAACAAGTAGATGCTGAGTTCTGTTAACAATAAGCTGATACTGTACATACTGAGTGGTTCCCAGGTGTCCGAGGAGACACGGAAACAATAGAACCTCCCCACCTACCAGTCCTGTCGTAATAGGCTGTGCACGTGTTTGCTAATCATATTGGAAAGAAATGATACTAGATGACAGACCCTCATAACGCAGGCACCCTTTCGGAGGCTACTACTGGTTTGGCCCATATATATATATATATATTTACATTTTTTTTCTAGATCGCTTAAAAATAAGCTCTAATTACATACGTAAATAATTAGTGCCAATATACGCCTATGGTACATGCTGTATAGTCTACTGCATTCTGATATGTTTCTTAGAACTTGAATTACTGACAGCGAGTCTGTTAAAATCGTTAGTTTCTGTGGGAAGGTTGTTATTGCTTGTACCATTAGTATATCCATAATCTCTGCTGTGTAAACAGATCTATTTCATAATACTATATCGTCTGCTTATTTCCCGTGGAAAATATATCCATATCCCTAATTTTTCATCTATTTCCAAGGATCATGGGATGCTTTTTTTATTCCTTTTCCTGATTAGTACAGTATTTACTTTCTTATGCCCGGAAACGGAAGCTTTTTTTGCATATCAACGCATGGCGGCCTGTTTCGTCCACGTGATATTATTTTTTATGTATTCTTCTTGTTTAAATTCTCATGTCGCTTACTAAGCTCTCGCTTTCTTTCCTTTCCCTAACGAAGGCCTTGTTGTCGTAACGTAGGCAGTTTTATTTGTCTTTAATCCAAGAAAGACACATTACCTTTTTTCAATATTATTATTACTTTTATCCACTCTTCACCGCGCATTACTACAGCCCTCATAATCTGCTCATGTTTTTCCTGATACTTCTATTGATTTCATCTGAGAAATTCCAAGGCTCATCACGGGCCTTAGTTATATCACGGGTCTTAGCTACATCACGGGCCTTAACTACATCACGGGCCTTAGCTACATCACAGTTCTTAGCTACATCATGGGTCTTAGCTACATCACGGGTCTTAGCTACATCACGGGCCTTAGCTACATTACGGGCCTTAGCTACACCCACTAATTAGCCCACTGTTTTTCTTTCTTTTTCGATTTTTCTTGATGTTCCAGTTTCACTGGTTGATATGTTGTCCGCTGATGTTTTCTAAATCCAGTGTGAATCTGGCTACATAGCTTGACCTTTCTGAAATAGAACTTGAGTCTTGTGTGTACTATGGTTTTTGTTATGTTAACTAACTAATGGTCAAGGTTGTCCCATAGCATATACTGCAGTAGGGGAGTGAAGTGTTGGAGACTTCACTAAACTAGGTCCAGCATGGAGAGGTTGGGGTGATCAGTTCCCTTCCTCGCTGCCTTTTCCTGCCCTAACTTAAGAGCGGATTCAGGTACCCATTTACAGCTATATAGACTGGAGTGTGTCGATACCGTGAATTAAACCCGGCACGTTTGCCGCCAGAAACCAGTGCTCTAACCACTGTGTCAGTCGGACGCTCGTTAAATTAAAAAAAAAACAAGTTACAAAAATATTGATCCATGCGAACTGAGATCATGTTCAACTTTGACTCGTTTTAACACTGACAACTATGCTGCTACTCTCCGTACCCGGAGAGTTTGTCTAGTTTATAAATGGTTCTCTGACTCTGCTTTTGAGTTAAGGAAGAGCATAGGCAGCGAGGAAGAGTAGTCGTCGTCCCACCTCATAAAAATGGACCTTGCATAGTGAAGTCTATAACGCTTCACTACCCTACGGCCGTATCTGCTATGCAGCTAACTGTATGATGTGGAGTGGCCAATTCCCTTACTCGCTATCTGTCTTCCCTATCTCAAGAGCACAGTAAGGTACCCCCATTTACAGCTAGGTTTCGAACCTGAAACCCGGTGATTTTGCCGCGAAAGGCAGGCGCTTTAATGGCCAATTGGAAGCTTATATCTAGTATAAGGATTACAAAAGGTGAAAGGTCAATATAGGAAGCAGGCGAGGTAAAACAACTGTGACGGAAACATGATAAAGCGCATGATTGAATCAGTATGTAGGAATGATTGAGTGAACGCTGAATGATTGTGGACGAAAGGAAACGAGTGAGAAAAGAAAACGATGTAATGTGAAATAATTGAACGCATGGATGAGTTAATGAGATGAATTGAGAGTGGGTGTGGACATGTGGGGGTCAGTGGGGGAACAGGGCAACTAAAACGATTGTGTGAATGAGGGGCATTGACTGAATAAGTGTGGCGGAGTGACAGACTGAGTGAGAGAGACGCGGGAATGAGCAGATAGACTAAACAAGTGGTGAGGCGGGGGAGGAAGTGAAAGACTGAGAGAGGAAGTCGTGTGACTGAGCACAAATACTGAATAAGTGAAAGGAGTGACTGAGTGAGAGAGACGTGTGAGTGAGCAGATAGACTACACAAGCGGTGGGGAATGGGGGAGTAAGTGAAAAACTGTGAGAGGAAGTCGTGTGAGGGAGCCATATACTGAATAAGTGAAAGGAGTGAATGAGTGAGAGAGACTGATGGAGTGTGGGAATAAACAGAAAATGTGAGGTGGTGACAGATGAGTGAGGAAGACTTGTGTGAGTGAGCAGAATGACTAAATAATGAGTGGGGGAGATACGTGTCATTCTGTCTATTGTTTCGGAGAGTCTCCGTGGCCAAAGTAAATTAGGGGTAGTCCAACAACACGTAGTCAGTATAACTGTATTGAGTAGACACCAACACATTTCTCACAGTTATACACAAATACAGTTTATTATATTTCTACAAAACAGCTCCAATTATACTTTTGTAGGCCCAAATGCAAATGCAGTATTACAGTTTCGTCCAGTCCGTTCTCTATGAAACGCTGGTCATTTTCACTCGTTCCAAATTTTATTTAATATCGTCCCTTGGACATCATTATGAATGTGGCGTGAGGTTTTATTTGGCTCTAGGATCAGTATAGTACTGACAATTACAGAAATAGAATTTCTGCAGAAAATGGTGAAGTCCCAGTGTCTGAGAGAACTACTGGTATCACAAATTAGTTACGGCTGTGAATGATCTGATCTCGAAAAATTAGTAGAGAGGAGACCGACATAAATTGCCACCTCCGCTGTGTAACTAACTGTGATATTAAGACAAGGAAACAGATTTTACTTAACAATGATAAAATTGACAAGTCTTCAAATACAATTTCCTTATTATTTATTTAGTATATACACTATCTACTCTTGTGCTGAAGGGTGAATGTTGAAAAATGGAATGTAATGGATTTGTAAGTTTACTATGATTTACAAATATTTATATTTATATAGATATATAAATATATTACAACAAGTTTTCCAATTATAGGAACAAAATTTATATCAGCTGTGCTGTTATTCAATTATAGTACATGTATCAGCTGTGTTGTTAATTACGTCTATAACATTTATTAGCTGTGCTGTTAATCTTGTCTTTTTCTACGCTAAATCACTTACTCGTCACTGACACTAACTTTTGCTCACAATGCTGACAGAAATGGTACTAATGTGTACTCATCTCTCTAAGGTCTGTTCTTCTTTGTTTGGTTCACACAACAACGGCTGAGGATCGTTCCTTTAGCCCACCCAAGACTGAGGGGGACCAAAGATGTAGATTCTGTGCAATCTCTATGCTCCTGCGGAGTTCCAGGCAGCTGGATTGACGACCCACGATCTCAGTTTTGATGACACGAATAAAACCTGTAACAAGTAAAAATAGGGGCTAATTTCTGCCCTCAAGCCCACCTATTTCTAGTGTGGGTGAAATGAGCGTGTCTCAGGTGTCTGCATGTAGGATGAATGACAACATGGCTCAGTATGATTTAGCAATAGCGAGACAAGACAGGTGTCTACTTGCAAAACTTTCTTTCTGATAAACTATTACATGGATACATTCAATAATATGTACACCTACATGAATACATCCAATAATATGTACTCAATACATGAATACATCCAATAATATGTACTCAATACGTGAATACATCCAATAATATGTACTCCTAGGTGTGATACAACCATTTCCTTCCCCCCTATAATATACCAGGCCCTCTCTGACAAGTGCTATACTAGCTGGTAACATATATCCTAACAATATTGTTATGTTCTTATGATAGGAGTATATGAGACGAGGACTGTTTGGTTATATTTCAGGTGGGAGTAATCTGAATAGACTGAAGTATGTAAGACAATAGATCGAGATATATGAGACAATAGATTGAGCCCTAACAAGGACTGTTTTGGTTATATTTCAGTTGGTCTGAGATAATAAATTGAAGTTATAGGAGACAATAGGTTGAAGCATGAGTCCTATTAATCTTCGTCTTCATCAATCATATTAGGAAATACAATCATTATACCTAATGCCCCAAGATACAGTCAGTAACCTGATATATTCATAGTGAACCAAAATATATTAAATATATACAGGTGTAGGTAGTATAAATGACACACAACAAATACCAACATTATATTATCTTCTGAAGGCCTATTTTCCTACCAGTTTATAGCAAAAATATATTTACCCTCTAAGATTTTTAAACCGGCCAGGTTTTGACTCGACTTAGTGAAGCAGGCTGCAGGTCAATGCACTCAGGTAAGCTATAAATCAAGGTGACAGCTTCTCCTCTTCTTCAGTCGGTCGTGTCTCTGGCTTCGTTTCTGGTGTTGCGTGCTTTTGCATAAAATCTCGCCCGATTATATAGGCAGATGAATGCTTAAGGAAAGTTTTTGGTTGGTTCCTGGCGGGGAAAGATGATTGGTTGTCTGCAGTTTAGTCCCAGGCGTCGTACAGCCTAATTTTATTCTGTTTTTTTTCCCGCCATCTTGCGTGAACAAGATGGCCGCGACCCACATCCGAAAAAAACAGGGCTTAAGTTTTTTCCTGGCGTAACTTCTTGTAATTTATTCCAGCTCAGCACAGTGCGTTGATTGGCTGGGGCAAATTTGTATCCCGACATAATGATTTAACAAAGTAGTGGAGATACACACACTCGTTTCACGACAATGAATAATCACACATTTCCTTACTAGAAAAGCCAGGGACACCTCAACCAAGTATCTTGGTGTCCTGGTGATCGAATAATTCAGGAAAAACACAAAATACCGCAGGAGCTCAAAACACATGCGTCCGCTCACTTCAGAACACAATGGTAGAAGGCCTTTGCAGACGATCTTTACCTTCTGCATCCTTAGTTTCCCGTCTGCCAAATACACCCTAGAGGCATGACGTCACTTCCTGTATTAATAAATGACTCCGTATAAAATACACAAACAAGGAGCCCTGTCGAGCTACCTAATGATATCGACACACTCGTTAAGAATTTTAATCATAACAGGGGGGAAGTGACGAATTGAAAAACCGAGCGAGGAAGTGTTGTATGAGGGAACATATAGACTGAATAAATGAGAGGGAGTGAGGAAAACGTGTGTGAATGAGGGTATAGACTGAATAAGTTGTGGGAGGGGGAGAGGGAGTGAAAGACTGAGCGAGGAAGTCTTGTGCCGGGGAGCAGATAAACTGAATAAGTGAGGGAGATTGAGTGAGGAAGAGTGCATAAGAAGCCGAAACAGAATGAGTGATTGTGACTGACTGAATGAGCGACCATTGGCGGATGATTATCAAAGTGAGCAACTTGTACTGAGGAGTAGTGGCAGACTGTTATGTAATGATTGAGAGGGAATTGACTGAGCAGGAATGATTAATGGAGTGAGAGTGGGTGACTGGGTGAGAGTAAAATTTCATAGTAAAAAAGAACGACTGTTATTGTTATTCAGGACCGACATCAGTGCACTCCGGGCAAACCCATAGGTGCTCAGTCTGCCTTAGCAAATGTCGAAAGGTATTTTTCTTCCACTGCTGCTTTTTAAAATTGTTGTTGTTGTTGCTGTTAAAGAATGACTGACTGAAAACGCATTGATGAGTTAGTGAAAGAACAGTAGCTAGTGAGCAATTAAAAATAAGGACAAGTAACAATCATTCTGTCTATCTGATACATCGTTGACATCTATCCACTTATTAAAAGTACGAATACAGAGCAGGTCAGTGGAGTATAGTCGGAGTCGTGTAGTCGGTTGTTTTTAGTGGAGTCGGAATCGGTGTAAAATGCCCGGACTTCGATTCCAAATTTTATATCAGATGAGTAGTAAAAAAACTGTAGTCTCAGTCGGGAAACGGAGTCGAACTTCTAAAATTTCAGGAATCGGAGTCAGAACATGTTTTGGATGACTCCACATCCCTGATAAAAATCATTCTGTCTTTCTGGCCTATCATGCATCAGACATATATTCACTTATTAAAAGTATGAATAAAAATCCTTCTGTTTATCTGACCTTTTTCTTCATCGGGTGCATCTGTCCTTGTAACACTCATTTATGACTGGTCAGTTCCCCGGGGAGTATAGACCTTCAACCATTACATGCCACGCCCTTCCCTGCCGCAATATCCGCTCAAGGTCTATCCGTGTTTTCATATCTGTAATTATCTTTTCCATGTCTTTATTTGATGTCCCTTCATTTCCCTTACCCAGGGGATACCAGAACACGAACCGTCTTGTAATGCCATCAAACTGTGTGTGTGTTTTTTAAATGTAATTGTATTTTATTCTATTAACATGACCAAAAAAAAAAAAAAAAAAGATGTAAAAAGTTAATTGAGACAATTAGAAAAAATTATTATATTAAGAAAAGATAAAGGAACAGAAAATGAAAGACAGAATAATAATTTACCAGGCTAATAATATTTCTAAAGAAGAAAGAAGCTTCGGAAACGGACGCGCCATTAGATATGCATCGAGAAATATCTTTAAAGCAGGCTTTTTCGTTCAGCATGGCCCTTTCAACCTCACATCCAGAGAATCAAACTAGAAAAGCTCTGGAGGGAATAAGCGTGTAATCAAACAAAGCAAAGTAATTAAATATTGCCAAAAAAACCGAAGCGAAGCAAAGCAAGGGGGGTTAAAAATGGCAAACTCGTCTTGTATGAACAGCGTTCTGTGGCCTTGAGCGAGCGACAGTGCCTGGAACGCTGTTTCATAACTACTACAGAAATCTGGTTATACAACAACAAAAAATGTCCAACATCAGCGATGTTAACTTTTTACTGGGAACACAGTGTTCCCCTGACAAATTAGCTAAATGGACGGTCGGATATTGGTTTATAATATCTTGATTTCCCAAATTTTATTTCATGCGACATTAATCTTCATTACTGCACCACATTACAGCAGGACAATTAGGACATCTATGAGTTAACACGATTACCGGATGGGTATTACTGTTTTCCTCGAAACACGAGAAGAATTCGGGAATTGTACAAGCGATTCGGAAACTGGGTGCGTATTAAGATCATATTAACTCTTTTGACAAAAGGAATATTTGCCGGGGAATCATTTGAAAATGTTTCATCATGCACTCCTCTACTCGCACAAGACCCGCACAAAGAACACACTTTTGCACGAGTTTATTTATTGTTTTTCTGTTCATGAAACAATTTCCTTTTCATTTTTCTCATATTCTTCAATCTAGCATTAAATTGAAAACGTCGGTCAGATCTTTTTCTTTATTCGAGAATGACATCTCATATAAACAAAGAATAGAATATCGGTGATAAGGCAAGTAAAAATGTCACTGGTGGATTGAAACGTAACATTTTGTTTTTATTTCATGCAATAAATTAAATAACAATTTGTTAGAGTTATAAAGATAACAGTAATTTATCTGTCTTTTGTTCATTATGTCATTATGTCCAGAGTTCTTTCTGCTCTTCAACTTTCTTTTATCTTGCCCGCCCATTGGTTTTTGTCTTGAATGTTATCTAAGTAAAAAATACAAAAAGGGCTACTGTAAAAATGGTAAGGGAAGTAATATACGAGGCGTGTTCAAATGAAACCCGACCGTGCTGCGCCAAGTGGACATTTGTAGGAGGGGCATGATGACGTCACATTTGACGTAATAAGCACATACGAATGTACAAGTGTGTAAGTGTTCATTCTCCTAGTATTCATTGGTTGTGCTGCAGACCGTTAAAATAATGGCCAGTGTGATAAGGAATCCGTCCAAGGTCGATCAGCGAGCGGTGATTCAGTTCCTAACAGCCGAAGGATGTCGACCAGTCGACATTCATCGCCGAATGAAAGCAGTGTATGGTGACAAAAGTGTGTCTAAGACTACAGTGAAATACTGGGCACGATTGTTTCGAGAAGGACGTCAGTTAACGAAAGATCTTCCGCGGCCAGGTCAGGTGCATATTGTTGCGACAGAAGAAGCCATCGCCGAGATTGGTGCAGCAATACGGGTTGACTGTCGTCGGAGCTTACGTTCGCTAGCAGAGGAATTCGCTGTGTCTCTTGGGACAGTTCAAATGGGGGTTAGGAAGAAACTGAAGTATCAAAAGGTGTGTTCACAATGTGTTCCACGGATGCTGACCGATCACCATAAGGAAGAACGCATGGGGTGGAGTTTGAACCACCTGCTGCGTTACGAAGAGGAGGGTGATGAATTTATGTTGCGCATAGTGGCAGGCGATGAGTCGTGGTGCCACCACTTTGAGCCGTGCAGCAAATCAGCGAGCATGCAAACATCCCGGATCACCAAAACCCAAAAAATTCAAGTCACAGATTTCCGCCGGTAAGGTTATGCTGACCGCATTTTTTGACCATGAAGAAGGGCTTCTATTGGTAGACTTTAAAGAGCCTGCCGTGAACATCAATGCCATCCGCTACAAAGACACACTAGACAACCTGCATACAGCCATCAAGAATAAACGACCCGGCATTCTTTCGCGTGGTGTGATTCTGTTGCATGACAATGCTCGTCCACATGTTGCGAACATTGTGCAGGAAGCGTTAGCAAGGAAAATGTGGGAAGTTCTGCCACACCCAGCCTACAGCCCCGATCTGTCACCATGTGACTTTCATTTGTTCGGACCCTTAAAAAAATCTCTAAAGGGACGACGATTCGACTCCGATGCAGACGTCAGGGCCTCGGTGACCAAATGGTTCAATAAGCAACCAAAGTCATTTTTCTCGGACGGCATCCGCCGTCTACCCAAGCAGTGGGATGCGTGTCTGAATGCCTATGGTGGCTATTTCTATAGAACCCCAGTGGGTACTTGCTTCATAACAATTGCTGCATTGAATTCTACTACTCCTGCTGATGTACCTTACATATCTTTGTTATAAAGCCACTGGGACGGGTTTCATTTGAACACACCTCGTGTGTATATATATATATATATATATATATATATATATATATATATATATATATATATATATATATATATATATATATATATATATATATATATATATATATATATATATATATATATATATATATATATATAAGGAAAAAAAATTGGAATGGAATTAGTTTTACAAATTAATGGTGCACTGAAAACACGGGACGTTTCGGGATTCACCCTTCGTCAGCCACAGTTACAAACAAGGAATAAAGACAATTAATACAGACAGGCTAAGAGAAAAAGACAAGGGATGTATTGGTCATTTTTTCAACGTGTTTGCAGTGTCCATTGTCTTTTTGAAGTTAACATTCGATAAATTAAACTTAGTTGCAATTTTCCACCTCTCTGTTGAGGGAGCTGTGCCACCTCTCTGTTGATGGAGCTGTATGAAGAAGATTGTCTGGCAGAGATTAAAGTTACATGCTGGCTGCACATATTCCAAATTCCAAGTTCCCAGAAATCTGAATACAGACAGGATAAAATCAAGGAGTTCTTTAAAAAGCTCATTGTATCTAAAGCAGATCCACGCAGTTCGTGGGTTGCGTGTCGCTGGCATAGAGTAACGAATAACGATCCAGTCATATGGACCAGCACTGGTTTCCTAGCTCGGTGGTCCATGGTTCGATCCCGTTAAGGTGGGATTTTTTAGACCGCAAACGACTCCGAGGTCGACCAAGCCTCATGAACTGGGTACCAGAGCAACTCTGGGAAGTTTAAAGGCTGCTGGCATGATGCTGACGACATCACCCTTAGTGTGCCGATGGTCAAGAAAATATGGGCCTAACACCATATTTTTAATATGCCTCAGTGGGCATGTAAACGGGATCCTTCACTTTTCCTCTATATGGGCCAGGAACAGCTAAAAGCAGATGAGTGCTCAACCAAAGATCGTGCGATCAGATACCGAGGCGAAGTCCGAGATTCTGGGACTCCCGAGCTCAGAGTTCACTTTTGAAACTTAACTTAGGAGAGATAATCTTCTGCTTATGTTAACTTCTAATGTCGTACCGGAAAAGACTCCAACAGCTTCTACTGTGTACTTAGCTTTTCTTTGTTTCGTCTGTTGTTAGTGTTGTTCCCAAATCGACATCGCTGCACTCCGGGCAAACCCATATGTACCCTGTCTCCCTAAGTATATGTCGAAGGGTATGAATGCTAATCGTTCCTGTAGCGCCTTGTTAGTAAACACGTCTAACTCATCCCCTCATGCGTCCATCTCTTCTTGTTTCATTTAGTTTTACATTGCTGTATATTGCTTTAGAGCAGCGTTTCTCAAAAATGTTGGTCTCAGGACCCCTTAACTCTCTTACAAATTATTGAGGACCCCTAGGAGCTTTTGTTTATATGGGTTATATCGTGAGAGTGTTAGTACTTAACTACAATTTCAGACCACGCGATCTTTTATATTTGCACATGCACCATAATATAACCGACGGACCCTGTGTCTATGTTGAAAGAACTCGCCAAAATCTGGCAAAATATTAACTAAAGAAAAGGCAAATAACGTCTTAGAGTATTATGAAATTAGTTTTAACCTCGTGGATCCCCTGACAGGGTCTCGGGGACCCCCAGGGGTCCGTGGACCTCACGTTGAGAACTGCTGTTTTAGAGTAACTCTGCTGCGTAAATGTAGTTGCTGTTTTGGGACCGAAGACGCAGCAAACGAGATGAATGCAGTCACCGACTCATAGCTTGACTGCTTGCGTCAGGGTCAGCGAACCAGAGCTAACCAAGACCCTACTACACCTCCAAGTGGTGGTCCTGGAAACAGGCTGCATCACTGCAGTCTGGCTGAGAGAGTAGGGATCGAAAAAGGAAGGTAAACCCGGTCCCAAAAAATGCTGTGCTGAAGTCGGATGTGTCGGCCGAAAGGCGCAAATATCGCAGCTCTGCTGTAAACAGACACAACGCAACCAACGTCCTTTTCAGGATGAACGAGGAAGAAGAAGAAGAAGTTGCTGTTTTGCCAATAGACGATTGACCGGAATCCCATACACTCATCTTGAACCCCTATCATTTGAGCGGAATCCCATACACTCATCTTGAACCCCTATCACTTGACCGGAATCCCATACACTCATCTTTAACCCATATCATTTGACCGGAATCCCATACACTCATCTTGAACCCATATCATTTTACCGGAATCCCATTACACTCATCTTGAACCCCTATCATTTGACAGGAATCCCATACACTAATTTTGAACCCCTATCACTTGGCCGGAATCCCATACACTCACCTTGAACCCCTATCATTTGACCGGAATCCCATACACTCACCTTGAAACCCTATCACTTGACCGGAATCCCATACACTCATCTTGAACCCCTATCATTTGACCGGAATCCCAACACTCACCTTGAACCCCTATCATTTTACCGGAATCCCAAACACTCACCCTGAACCATATCATCACATGGTGTCTTTATTTATTTTGATTGTGCCTGCAGAATAAGAGAGTGAGAAGGCCACGGCAATGATATCTAATCAAGCTAATTCACGACAACAACACATCATATCGACCCACATCAACACAACACACCAGAAGGGCATTATCATAATCACTCGACCATCATCCAGGCCACGCGCTAGTACACGCCACGCCCCGCTCAGATAAAGATAATCAATCAGAATACACTAATGACCACAATTTCATCCTTATTTCTTTTAAAAGCACATTTGGTTTTTTTTTTTTTAACCCAATCGGAGAAATCTCCACTTGAAAGAAAGAATGATTTGACAGAGCAGAATTCGGACATGTTTGCTGAACACTTTATCTTTAAAATGGGGAACTTCCTATCTTCGTAACGCGGTTTTCAAATACGTTTACAAAGAAATTGATGAGTATTCTTGTATTTGTTTTTATTTATTTAGTTTTTTTAAGAGCAGTTTTTAAACCCAAAATGATTAGGCGCAATATCGATTTCGTTTTTAACTTTTTAAAAAATATGTATGTCAGTTTTGTTGTTTTTTTTTTTAACGTACGCCCGAATTTACTCGAGGCGAGAATCTCCGGTTAGTATATCTAACCTGAGACTGATTTTTACGTGAGTATCCTTTTTTTCCCTGTACACTGACAGGTGTCCACTCGCCATTCAGGCAGATACTCGCCGTCTTCGGAGGGTACTCATTAGAGCTGGGTCGGCTCAGGAGCCGCCAGTCCCTGGTCGACGACACTCCTTCAAATGTTTTCGCCCAGGGCTCGAATTAATCCAGTCCAAGTTCCGGTCGACGACACTCTTTAAAATGTCCTCGCCCGGCTTGAACCTGGATCACTCGATCGCCAGCGCAGTGTGGCAACCATTACACCAGCGCGCCTCCCTATGTATGTCGTGATTCCTTTATTAGAGAATTGCCTTATAGGTAACGTCACGTTCCATCTTTTCCCACCAAAGTTGCAATCTTTTCATGCCGCGTTCCTAAAAGGGAACTAAATTGCGCACCCGTTGAAACGATGTGCATTTCTTATCAATATACATGTATGTTTATTTTTTTATTTTTTAAGAATTATTCCTGTCTCTGTGTCTTTTCGGTGACAACATTTCTGGAATTTCCTCCATTTTTATTTAGCAGTTCGGCCATTGACGGCTCATTGCTTATCATAAACTCCTACATACATAACACAGAAAACCCTTCATCCACACACAGTCCCACACGTGCACACACAGATACACATGTGATCAATAACTGCCAATGTTATTGCTGGCAGTTATCACTGATAACGCCCAAAGTTTACTCAAGTGACTAAACCCAGATTTCGCATGCAGACGTAATCTATTTGTGAGTACTGCCAAAGTACCCGCGCATGCAAATCCGCGCACAAACGCATTACCTCTCCTATTTACAAAGACATTTGGTCAAAGGGCACACGATTTCTAAATATCTGAAACGTTTGATTGATTAGAAGGAAAAACAATATTACTGCTTGGTTTTAATTTATTAAGGAATGTCAATGTATTGATGAAAAAATTACACTCGAGCAGATAAATGTGCTAGTTGTTGGATATTTGTATCATTTAATTATCTATTATCGTTCATCTCGTAAATGGAGCATAGGCCTTCGACAAATCTGAGCCTGTTCCATCCGCTTAAGATCTTTCTACGTCTTCGTTATTCCTGTCATTTCTGTCTGCATTTCTATTCTCCATGTGTTTTTCGGCCTCTCTGCCTGGGGGTTTCCAGAATAAACATTGCAATGCAATGCTATCAACAGGTTTACTCATGTCGTGAAATATTCTAATCCACATATATAAATTATCAGGTAAATATAAAGCCTAACAAATACATTTAATAAAGAAAAGAGAAAGGGTAAAAGAACAGTGCTGTCACAATGACTGTACTCGAAATCCCCCTTGTTTTCTGCTTCGTCTGCAAATTGTAACGCTTTCACGTTGATAGTAAAAGCCTACTGTATTATTACCCGCTTTCTTCAATGAAACGTGTACTGACCTTGAGATACGCAAGCTGATCAATGACCTAAATTTAATATTTCATTCATTCCATTTTATACACGGCGTAACTAAAAGACAGATAAAGCAGGAGAGAGAGAGGGGCGAATGAAGGCAGGAAGCATGCCATACTAAACACGCGTCGCGCGATACACACTTGCTGCCATCACGCGTGTAAGGCCACATGCACTAACTTTTTTTCAGACGGACAGTGATAAAAACACTAACCTTCCCAGAGTTAGGTTTTAAAATCCTGAAAAACGCTTATTGGGAATTATGACAATATACTGGTTTACGTTTGAAAACATGACAGTACCCAGACACCACATGGGGGATGGAAGTGAACAGGAGGTGGTAGAAAATGCACATTTTGAACGCAGCCACCTAGCTCCCTTAGATTGAGATATTTGGGTTCCTTAGGGCTTGCTGACCCCGAATATGTTAAGTGTTACGCAAATAGTCCAGGAATTAATAAATTATAACCAAAATAAAATAGTGGGGATGCCTGACAGCATGAAATCATTTCTGCTCATAAAATTTTTTTTATAACGTGTTTGAAAAAACATTACGTTACGGAAATAGCCTACTATGTTAACTCCTATTTGATTGGAGCGCAACAAATATAAGACTAAACACGATTGGTCGGGCTATAAATACTATCTTGTGTTGTTATGGGAAACGAATAGAAGGGGTACTTTTTTGAAAAGATGTGTAGACATGGTTTCATTGGTTAGAGCTGCGAATATACTCAATTCAGAGCGTCTGTTCATTGCCACATCTTGTAATAAACCTACTAAGAAGCAGTGCGTTGAGCACCAGTGTATATTTTTTATAAAATAAAGCCTGGGACATCGGCAGATCGGAGTTGTGCTATATTCATTGCCAGTCAACGAAACTGTTTATTATTCCCATAAATTGTGGTAAGCTTGAAATATTCAATATCTTTTAATGAAAATTGAATGTAAATTGATAATTTATGTCTGTATATATGTGTAGTTCAGTAGCGAACATGATGTAAAGCCTATGGTACTCCAGCCTGAACAGAAGGTGTCGGAGGAAAGTAAAACTGCATGGAATGGCCAAACAGTACACTGACACCTAGATTATTGACTAGAAAGAAATAATGCTGGAATTGCAGAGGCGTAGTAACCATTAGGGAGGGAAATACTGGTATAAAGTATTTCAGATGAAGCTGACAGTTGGCCTAACGCTCTGAACTCAATGTTTGTGATGTATTGTGCTCAGTGTAGACATAGAGTATAAATAGTTCTGAAGTAGGAGGTACAACCTTCTTGTTTCAGGGACCGTGGTCTTAAAGTTATTGAGCAGCACCTGGTCAGAGCTTTGCTGAAGCCAGAGGTGGACAGCATACTCCTTGGTCCATATAGCAACCAGTGGGGTGACTCCAGAACTCATTAAAGTAATCGAGCAGAGGAGTCTTTTACTGCAGTCATCACGAAAGATAAGAGAGTGTGGCCATGGAGCTCAACATTATGTACCCCCATCTTAAAATGACAGTGTAAAATAAAATTAAGAGGGGAATTTAATTGTTTTAATATCAGGAACTGAGAACATCTCCAATACTAGTTCCAATAAAGACAAACTATTGAAGTCATGATGACAAATACCAACAGAGCTTGAACAAAACAAAACCAGTATTACCTCATATTACTACTACACAACTGACACACATAGGATACTATTAAAAATATATGTCACTACAAGATTCATATTAATAAATTCTGTACATATAACTTGTAATTAAAATTGATTGTGATTCCTGGTTCCCTTTGTATTTGAATCAGGACACATATACATTCATGACAGCACTGAATACATATTGTTATTTGAAAAGTTATCAGTGACTCCTTTAAGATATCCTCGTAGAGTGTTTTATGTATGTGAGTGTCACAGTGTTGTCAAGTGTGGTGGAATAAATTAAATTGTTTATCTGTCTGTTGTTGTTATGACTTACACTTCATCATACATATACCCTAGACATATAACGTAGTCATCACACTATTCCAGAATAATTCTGACTGAGGTATACATATGTGGCAGCAAGTAAGGTTATCTATAATACACTACTCTTATTAGATATAGATACCTTCACAGCTGATCTCAGTCAGTACACTAAGTCCCCTATAAATATTTATAACATCCCACTTCACCACATATATTGGGGTCTCGCTCTCGGGATTTTGAATCTGTCCCTATTACAAATATTGGGGGTAATTCACTTCAGGGAATAATAAGAATTAAAAGGTATCCTTGGGTGAAAATAAATAAGGTTGAGCTCACAGTGCCTGTGTTGTCCTAAGTTAGTTAGTCATAGATAAAATTGTTTAGTTACATATTTTAGACATTTATCTGTTAGACAATGGCCGACCTGGCAAAATTTCGATCTGCTGCTGTACAGACTGCGAAAGAGTTAGGAATGGACGGGCAAATTATGATTTCTTATGTCACTGCTGAATGTGACAAATATATTGAACGGGAAGAAAGAAGATTAGAAAAAGAGGCCGAAAGAAAGTTAGAGGCTGAAAAAGAGATTAAGAGGTTGCAGATTGAGGCTGAGGCTAAGAGGTTGCAGATTGAGGCTGAGGCTAAGAAATTGGAAGCAGAAAGAGAAGACAAAAGATTGGCTGCAGAAAGAGAAGAGAAGAAATTAGCTGCAGAAAGAGAAGAGAAGAAATTAGCTGCAGAAAGGGAAGAGAAGAAATTAGCTGCAGAAAGGGAAGACAAGAGATTAGCTGCAGAAAGGGAAGCAGAAGATAAGAGATTACAAAGGGAACATGAGTTACGACTAAGGGAGTTTGAGTTTCAAGGCCATGCTCCTGAAAATGGTGCCAGTTCCTTTGCCTCTGATGCCACTGCTAGCCAGGGAGCCTCAACCTCAGCTATGAATTTTCATTTAGATCATTTTGTTGAGAAAGACGATTATTTAGAGAGCTATCTAAATAGGTACGAACTATTAGCTACCACGTATGGGTTAGAGAGAGAAAGGTGGAGCTTAAAGTTATCTCAAGGACTTCGCGGGGCAGCTTATGAAGTTTTTGCAAAAATGAGCAGAGGTGATCAGGAAAATTATGACATGTTAAAGCAGGCTCTTTTGTTAAGATATGAAAAGAATGCAGAATTTTATAGAAAAAAATTTAGGAATGCTAAACTACTGTCAGGTGAAACCTATCACCAGTTCTCTGCACGAATAGAGACATACTTGGAGAAATGGACTTCTCTGGGGAAAACCCAAGATCTTAAGGAAATGGTTCTTATAGAGCAATTAAGAGAGTCCATGGCTCCAGACCTGAGAAAGTTTCTCATGGAACAAGGTGCAGAGAGGCTGGGTGAGTTGCTAAATGTTGCTGAAAGGTATCAAGCAGCTCAAGCAGAGGTAACAGGTAATAAAAAAGAAACAGGTGGATAACTTTAGGGCACCACAGAACTTTAATAAATTTGATCCTAGGGATCAAAACAAAGGTAAGCACCAATTTGATAGGCCACGGTATGAAAATAAAAATAAATTCCCACAATTCGATGAAAGGAAATATGATGAAAGAAAATCTTTCAACCAAGGAAAAAGGTGGTGTAAGAATTGTCAGATGGACAATCATGACACTGACCGTTGCAGAAGGAAACCTGTGTATATGGCCACCCTTCAGGTCAGGTCGACCTCAAGACAGGAGGAGGATATTATGTTAGATACCACTCCAGAAGAGATGAGGAAGGCACAGGCTGGGGATAAAACACTCAAGCCTTGTTTCAGAAAATTGTCAACTTGTCATACAACTCCAGGCAAGGGAGATTTTTACATGAAAAACAAGTTGATATACAGGAAGACTGGAGCTAGATCCAAAGGTCACGGACAGCTGGTTCTTCCAAAGAGATATAGGACAGACTTAATAAGGAGCCTACATGTGAAACCAGATGGGGACCATGAGAAAATAGGTACCATCATCCAAAAGGTGGCTCACAATTATTATTGGCCCAAGGCAAGATGGGACATTGAGAATTTTGTAGAGAGGTGTAGCATAGCACATGAGGGAACACCCACAAGTGGGAACATTGATCAGGACCTGGACACGCCACGGGGCAAAAGTAGGCCTGAAAATAAAAAGAAATATAAATTTGATAAAGTGGACCAAATGGAATGGGAAGCCCCTTTTCACGGACAAGCTTCACTTAACTGTTTTACAATGGCCACTATGCAGAGAGTGCAAAAAGATGTCTTACCCCAGGATAAGCCGACAATCCCTCAATCGGACTTAAACAAACTGGAGGAAGAGGATGTAGAGAGGAAATCTCTCATCAAGAATTTTAAGTGGGGAGAAAGCCCCAAAAGAAAAATTGGTAGCGGTCGTTTTGTGCATGATAATTCTGGGAGGAAAAATCATCACTATATAGCTTCGAGTGGAAGAGACCATACCGGTGCATGGACAAATAGGTCCACACAATTAAAGGTCCATATGTAGCTTTGTTAAGAACGTGGACTGATGAAAAGGCAGAGGAAAACATTACATCTTCATACCAATATGTGAATGAGCTGACCACTCGTTTAAAAACTGGCTGGAACTTGCCAATGAAAATTTGAAACAAGCCAGGAAGAAACATGCTGCCTATTATATTATAATAGGCAGCAATTTTCTTCCTGGCTTGTTTCAAATTTTCATTGGCAAGTTTCCAGCCAGTTTTTAAACGAGTGGTCAGCTCATTCACATATTGGTATGAAGATGTAATGTTTTCCTCTGCCTTTTCATCAGTCCACGTTCTTAACAAAGCTACATATGGACCTTTAATTGTGTGGACCTATTTGTCCATGCACCGGTATGGTCTCTTCCACTCGAAGCTTTATAGTGATGATTTTTCTTCCCAGAATTATCATGCACAAAACGACCGCTACCAATTTTTCTTTTGGGGCTTTCTCCCGTTTGTTTAAGTCCGTTTGAGGGATTTTCGGCTTATCCTGGGGTAAGACATCTTTTTGCACTCTCCGCATAGTGGCCATTGTAAAACAGTTAAGTGAAGCTTGTCCGTGAAAAGGGGCTTCCCATTCCATTTGGTCCACTTTATCAAATCTATTTTTCTTTTTATTATCAGGCCTAATTTTGCCCCGTGGCGTGTCCAGGTCCTGATCAATGTTCCCACTTGTGGGTGTTCCCTCATGTGCTATGCTACACCTTTCTACAAAATTCTCAATGTCCCATCTTGCTTTGGGCCAATAATAATTGTGAGCCACCTTTTGAATGATGGTACCTATCTTCTCATGGTCCCCATCTGGTTTCACATGTAGGCTCCTTATTAAGTCTGCCCTATATCTTTTAGGAAGTACCAGCTGTCCCTGACCTTTGGATCTAGCTCCAGTCTTCCTATACATCAACTTGTTTTTCATGTAAAAATCTCCCTTGCCTGGAGTTGTATGACAAGTTGACAATTTTCTGAAACAAGGCTTGAGTGTTTTATCCCCAGCCTGTGCCTTCCTCATCTCTTCTGGAGTGGTATCTAACATAATATCCTCCTCCTGTCTTGAGGTCGACCTGACCTGAAGGGTTGCCATATACACAGGTTTCCTTCTGCAATGGTCAGTGTCATGATTGTTCATCTTACAATTTTTACACCACCTTTTTCCTTGGTTGAAAGATTTTCTTTCATCATATTTCCTTTCATCGAATTGTGGGAATTTATTTTTATTTTCATACCGTGGCCTATCAAATTGGTGCTTACCTTTGTTTTGATCCCTAGGATCAAATTTATTAAAGTTCTGTGGTGCCCTAAAGTTATCCACTTGTTTCTTTTTATTACCTGTTACCTCTGCTTGAGATGCTTGATACCTTTCAGCAACATTTAGCAACTCACCCAGCCTCTCTGCACCTTGTTCCATGAGAAACTTTCTCAGGTCTGGAGCCATGGACTCTCTTAATTGCTCTATAAGGACCATTTCCTTAAGATCTTGGGTTTTCCCCAGAGAAGTCCATTTCTCTCCAAGTATGTCTCTATTCGTGCAGAGAACTGGTGATAGGTTTCACCTGACAGTAGTTTAGCATTCCTAAATTTTTTCCTATAAAATTCTGCATTCTTTTCATATCTTAACAAAAGAGCCTGCTTTAGCATGTCATAATTTTCCTGATCACCTCTGCTCATTTTTGCAAAAACTTCATAAGCTGCCCCACGAAGTCCTTGAGATAACTTTAAGCTCCACCTTTCTCTCTCTAACCCATATGTGGTAGCTAATAGTTCATACCTATTTAGATAGCTCTCTATATCATCGTCTTTCTCAACAAAATGATCTAACAGAAAATTCATAGCTGAGGTTGAGGCTCCTTGGCTAGCAGTGGCATCAGAGGCAAAGGGACTGGCACCATTTTCAGGAGCATGGCCCTGAAACTCAAACTCCCTTAGTCGTAACTCATGTTCCCTTTGTAATCTCTTCTCCTCCTTTTCTGCTTCCCTTTCTGCAGCTAATCTCTTGTCTTCCCTTTCTGCAGCTAAAATCTTCTCTTCCCTTTCTGCAGCTAATTTCTTCTCTTCTCTTTCTGCAGCTAATTTCTTCTCTTCTCTTTCTGCAGCTTCTCTTTCTCTTCTTTCTGCTTCCAAAGCCTCTTTGCCTCAGCCTCAATCTGCAACCTCTTAGTCTCAGCCTCAGCCTCAAACTGTAACTTCGTAATTTCCCTTTCAGCCTCTAACCTTCTTGCGGCTTCAAACCTTCTTTCTTCGCGTTCAATAAATTTGTCACATTCCGTAGTGACACTAAAATATGTAACTAAACAATTTTATCTATGACTAACTAACTTAGGACAACACAGGCACTGTGAGCTCAACCTTATTTATTTTCACCCAAGGATACCTTTTAATTCTTATTATTCCCTGAAGTGAATTACCCCCAATATTTGTAATAGGGACAGATTCAAAATCCCGAGAGCGAGACCCCAATATATGTGGTAAAGTGGGATGTTATAAATATTTATAGGGGACTTAGTGTACTGACTGAGATCAGCTGTGAAGGTATCTATATCTAATAAGAGTAGTGTATTATAGATAACCTTACTTGCTGCCACATATGTATACCTCAGTCAGAATTATTCTGGAATAGTGTGATGACTACGTTATATGTCTAGGGTATGTGTATGATGAAGTGTAAGTCATAACAACAACAGACAGATAAACAATTTAATTTATTCCTCCACACTTGACAACACAGTGACACTCACATACATAAAACACTCTACGAGGATATCTTAAAGAAGTCACTGATAACTTTTCAAATAACAATATGTATTCAGTGCTGTCATGAATGTATATGTGTCCTGATTCAAATACAAAGGGAACCAGGAATCACAATCAATTTTAATTACAAGTTATATGTACAGAATTTATCAATATGAATCTTGTAGTGACATATATTTTTAATAGTATCCTATGTGTGTCAGTTGTGTAGTAGTAATATGAGGTAATACTGGTTTTGTTTTGTTCAAGCTCTGTTGGTATTAGTCATCATGACTTCAATAGTTTGTCTTTATTGGAACTAGTATTGGAGATGTTCTCAGTTCCTGATATTAAAACAATTAAATTCCCCTCTTAATTTTATTTTACACTGTCATTTTAAGATGGGGGTACATAATGTTGAGCTCCATGGCCACACTCTCTTATCTTTCGTGATGACTGCAGTAAAAGACTCCTCTGCTCGATTACTTTAATGAGTTCTGGAGTCACCCCACTGGTTGCTATATGGACCAAGGAGTATGCTGTCTGCCTCTGGCTTCAGCAACGCTCTGACCAGGTGCTGCTCAATAACTTTAAGACCACGGTCCCTGAAACAAGAAGGTTGTACCTCCTACTTCAGAACTATTTATACTCTATGTCTACACTGAGCACAATACATCACAAACATTGAGTTCAGAGCGTTAGGCCAACTGTCAGCTTCATCTAAAAGACTTCATACCAGTATTTCCCTCCCTAATGGTTACTACGCCTCTGCAATTCCAGCATTATTTCTTTCTAGTCAATAATCTAGGTGTCAGTGTACTGTTTGGCCATTCCATGCAGTTTTACTTTCCTCCGACACCCTCTGTTCAGGCTGGAGCAATATAGGCTTTACATCATGTTCGCTACTGAACTACACATATATATACAGGCATAAATTAACAATTTACATTCAATTTTCATTAAAAGATATTGAATATTTCAAGCTTACCACAATTCATAGAAATAATAAACAGTTTCGTTGACTGGCAATGAAGATAGCACAACTCCGATCTGCCGATGTCCCAGGCTTTATTTTATATAAAATATACACTGGTGCTCAACGCACTGCTTCTTAGTAGGTTTATTACAAGATGTGGCAATGAACAGACGCTCTGAATTGAGTATATTCGCAGCTCTACCCAATCAAACCATGTCTACACATCTTTTCAAAAAAGTACCCCTTCTATTCGTTTCCCATAACAACACAAGATAGCATTTATAGCCCGACCAATCGTGTTTAGTCTTATATTTGTTGCGCTCCAATCAAATAGGAGTTAACATAGTAGGCTATTTCCGTAACGTAATGTTTTTTCAAACACGTTATAAAAAAAATTTTATGAGCAGAAATGATTTCATGCTGTCAGGCATCCCCACTATTTTATTTTGGTTATAATGTATTAATTCCTGGACTATTTGCGTAACACTTAACATATTCGGTGTCAGCAAGCCCTAAGGAACCCAAATATCTCAATCTAAGGGAGCTAGGTGGCTGCGTTCAAAATGTGCATTTTCTACCACCTCCTGTTCACTTCCATCCCCCATGTGGTGTCTAATACAGTAGGCTTTTACTATCAACGTGAAAGCGTTACAATTTGCAGACGAAGCAGAAAACAAGGGGGATTTCGAGTACAGTCATTGTGACAGCACTGTTCTTTTACCCTTTCTCTTTTCTTTATTAAATGTATTTGTTAGGCTTTATATTTACCTGATAATTTATATATTTGAAATCGTGTGCCCTTTGACCAAACTGTCCTTTGTAAATAGGAGAGGTAATGCGTTTGTGCGCGGATTTGCATGCGCGGTACTTTGGCAGTACTCACAAATAGATTTACGTCTGCATGCGAAATCTGGGTTTAGTCACTTGAGTAAACTTTGGGCGTTATCAGTGATAACTGTCCATCAATAACATTGGCAGTTTATATTGATCACATGTGTATCTGTGTGTGCACGTGTGGGACTGTGTGTGGATGAAGGGTGATTTTCTGTGTTATGTATGTAGGATTATATGATAAGCAATGAGCCCGTCAATGGCCGAACTGCTAAATAAAAATGGAGGAAATTCCAGAAATGTTGTCACCCTAATAAAGTGAACACAGGAAGAGAACCAGGAAATTCTTAAAAAATAAAAAAATAAACATACATGTATATGTGATAACAAATGCACATCGTTTCAACTGGTAAACGCAAATTTAGTTTCCCTTTAGGAACGCGGCATGAAAAGATTCGCAACTTTTGGTGGAAAAGATTGGAACGTGACGTTACCTAAAAGGCAATATCTCAAATAAAGGAATCACGACATACATAGGTTAGGCGCCGCTGGTGTAATGGTTGCCACACATGCGCTGGCGATCGAGTGATCCGGTTCAAAGAGCGCGAGGACATTTTAAAAGAGTGTCGTCGACCGGAACTTGGACTGGATTAATTCGAGCCCTGGGCGAAAACATATGAAGGATTGGTCGTCGAACCAGGGACTGGCGGCTCCTAGAGCCGACCCCAGCTTCTAATGAGTCTACCCTCCGAAGACAGCGAGTATCTGCCTGAATGGCAGAGTGGACACCCTGTCAGTGTAGCAGGGAAAAAAAGGATACTTCACAGTAAAAAAATCATTCTCATGTTTAGATATACTAAACCTAAGATTCTCCGCCTCGCGAGTAAGGGTGGTGGGGGGGTGGGGGGTGGATGGGTGGGGGTTATACTGGCGGTACGTTTAAATAAAAAAACAACAAAACTGACATACATATATATTTAAAAAGTGTTAATAAACGAAATCGATATTGCGCCGAATCAATTTATTGGGTTTTAAAAAACTGCTCTTAAAAAAACTAAATAAGATAAAAAACAAATACATAGAAATACCTCATCAATTCCATTTGTAACGTCTTTGAAAAACCGCTTTAACTAATATGAGGAAGTTCCCCATTTTAAAGATAAATGTGTTCAGCAAAACATGTCCGAATTCTGCTCTGTCCAAATCATTCTTTTCTTTTCATGTGGAGATTTTCTCCCGAATTGGGGTTAAAAAAAAAAAAACCAAATGTGCTTTTTAAAAAAGAAAAAAGGATGAAAATGGTGGTCATATAGTGTATT
This sequence comes from Oreohelix idahoensis, assembly GCA_024509875.1. Taxonomy (NCBI): domain Eukaryota; kingdom Metazoa; phylum Mollusca; class Gastropoda; order Stylommatophora; family Oreohelicidae; genus Oreohelix; species Oreohelix idahoensis. The sequence continues at coordinate 146,818 of JAMPIV010016761.1, forward strand.
CTGTATTGATTTATCCTTTAATCTTGAGCGGGTCGTGGCGTTGTAACTAGCGCGGGGCCTGGATGATGGGTCAAGTGATTATGAATCATTCCCTTCTGGTAGTGTTGAGTTGATTGTGGGGCCGAATATGATGGTGTGTTTTCCGTGAAGTTAGCTTGATTATAGATATCAGTGCCCGTGTGGCCTTCCTCACTCTCTTATTCCTGCAGGCACAATCAAAATAAAATATAGACACCAGGTGATGATATGAGTTTCAAGGTGAGTGTTTGGGGATTCCGGTAAAATGATCAGGGGTTCAAGGTGATTGTTGGGATTCCGGTCAAATGATAGGCGGTTCAAGATGAGTGTTATGGTGATTCCGGTCAATATGATAGGGTTTCAAGGTGATTGTAAGGGGGATTTACGGTCAAATGATAGGGGTTCAATGTGAGTTGGTATGGTGAATTTCCTGCCAAGTGATACGGGGTTTCAAAATTAATTAGTGTATTGGATTCCTGTGCAAATGATAGGTGGTTCTCAAGAAGAGTGTAATGGGGATTCCGGTAAAAATGATATGTGGTTCAAGAAGAGTGTAAGGGATTCTGCCGGTCAAATGATAAGGTTTACAAGATGATGTAAGGATTTCCGGTCAAGTTGATAGGTTTTCAAGATGATGGAGTAGGGATTTCCGGCACAAATGATGATAGGGGGGTTCAAGATGAGTGTAATGGAATTCCGGTCAATCCGTCCTATATTGCAAAACAGCAACTTCTTCTTCTTCTTCCTCGTTCCATCCAGAAAAAGGGACGTTGGATTGCGGTTGGTGTCCGTTATCAGCAGTGGCGACAAGCGATATTTGCGACCTTTCGGGCCGACACATTCCGACCTTCAGTCACAGCATTTAATTTGGACCGGGTTTACCTTTCCTTTTTCGATCCCGACACTCTCAGCCAGACTGCAGTGATGCAGCCTGTTTCCAGGACCACCACTTGGAGGTGGAGTAGGGTCTTGGTCAGCTCTAGTTCGCTAACCCTGACACACGCAGTCAAGCTTATGAGTCGGTGACTGCATTCATCTTCGTATTGCTGCGTCGCTCCTTTCGTCCCAAAACAGCAACTACATTTACGGCAGCCAGAGTATTTAAAAAAAAAAAATTTTATTTTTTTTTTATTTTAGTTTTTTTTTATTTTTTTTTTTTTTTTTTTTTTTTTTTTTTACTGCTAAAAAAGCAGTTCTCAACGTTAGTTCCACGGACCCCTGGGGGTTCCCCCCGAGAACCCAGTTCAGGGGATCCACGAGTTAAAGACTAATTTTCATAATACTCTCGAAGACGTTATTTTGCCTTTTCTTTAAGTTAATATTTTGCCAGATTTTGTGGCGAGTTCTTTCAACATAGACACAGGGTCCGTCGGATTATATTATGGTGCAACGTGTCAAATATAAAATGAGATCGCGTTGGTCTGAATTGTAAGATTAAGTACTAACAACTCTCACGATATAACCCACTACTAAACAAAAGCTCCTAGGGGTCCTCAATGAATTTGTAAAGAGAGTTAAGGGGTCCTGAGACCAACTATTTTTTGAGAAACGCTGCTCTAAAGCAATAAACAGCAATGTAAAACTAAAATGAAACAAAGAAGAGATGGGACGCATTGAGGTGATGAGATAGACTGTGTTACTAACAAGCGCGCTAGCAGGAACGATTTAGGCATTCATACCCTTCGACCATATGCTTAGTGTGAGACAGGGTTACATATGGGTTTGCCCGGAAGTGCATCGAATGTCGATTTGGAGCAACACTAACAACAGACGAAAACCACAGATAACAGCTAAAGTGACAGCAGTATAAAGCAGTAGGAGTCTTTTCCGTACGACATTAAAGTTAACATAAGTGCAGAAGATTTATCTCTCCTAAGTTAAGTTTTCAAAAGTGAACTCATGAGCTCGGGAGTCCCATAATCTCGGACTTCGAACATCGCCTCGGGTAATCTGATCGCACACGATCTTTGGTTGGAGCACTCATCTGCTTTTGAGCTGTTCCTGGCCCATATAGAGGAAAAGTGAAGGATCCCGGTTTTACTACATGGCCCACTGAGGCAATTAAAAATATGGTGTTAGGCACCCTAAATTTTCTTGACCATCGGCACACTAATGGTGATGTCGTCAGCATCATGCAGCAGCCTTTAAAAACTTCCCAAGAGTTGCTCTGGTACCGCAGTTTCATGAGGCTTGGTCGACCCTCGGAGTCCGTTTTGCGGTCTAAAAAAATCCCCACCTTAACGGGATCGAACCATGGACCAACCGAGCTAGGGAAACCAGTGCTGGTCCATATGACTGGATCGTTATTCGTTACTCTATGCCCAGCGACAACGCAACCCACGAACTGCGTGGATCTGCTTTAGAATACAATAGCTTTTTAAAGAACTCCTTGATTTTATTCCTGTCATGTATTCAGATTTTCTGGGAACTTGGAATTTGGAATATGTGCAGCCAGCATGAAACTTTAATCTCTGCCAAGACAATCTTCTTCATACAGCTCCATCAACAGAGAGGTGGCACAGCTCCCTCAACAGAGAGGTAGGAAAATTGCAACTAAGTTTGAATCGTTTATCGAATGTTAACTTCAAAAAGACAATGGAACACCTGCAAACACGTTGAAAAAATGACCAATACATCCCATTGTCTTTTTCTCTTAGCCTGTCTGTATTAATTGTCTTTATTCCCTTGTTTGTAACTGTGGCTGACGAAGGGTGAATCCCGAAACGTCCCGTGTTTTCAGTGCATAGAAACACATTAATTTGTAAAACTAATTCCGATTCCCAATTATTTTTTTCCTTATATATATATTCAGGAAATATATATTATATATATATATATATATATATATATAATATATATATATATATATAATAATATATATATATAAATATCATATATATAAATATATATATATATATATATATAATATATATATACACACCGGTGTGTCAAATGAAACCCGTCCCAGTGGCTTTATAACAAAGATATGTAAGGTACATCAGCAGGAGTAGTGAATTCAATGCAGCAAATTGTTATGAAGCCAAGTTACCGACCCACTGGTGTTTCTATTAGAAATAGCCACCATAAGGCCATTCAGACACAGCCAATCCCACTGGCTTGGGGGTAGTCCGCCGGATGCAGTCCGAGAAAACAATGAACTTTGGTTGCTTATTGACACCAATTTGGTCCACCGAGGCCCTGACGTCTGCATCGAGAGTCGAATCGCGTCCCCAATTAATTATGACCACCCCCCCCCCCACCCCCCCCCCCCCCTTATTAGAGATTTTTTTATTAGGGTCCAGAACAAATGAAAGTCACATGGTGTACAGATCGGGCTGTAGGCTGGGTGTGCAAGAACTTCCCACATTTTTTCCTTGGACTAACGCTTCCTGCACAATGTTCCCCCCCCCCGCAACATGTGGGAGCGAGCATTGTCCATGCAACAGAATCACACACGCGAAAAGAAATGGCCGGGTACGTTTTATTCTTGGAATGGCTGTATCATGTTGTCCCTACGTGTGTCTTTGTAGCGGATGGCATTGATGTTCACGGCAGGCTCTTAAAGTCTACAATAGAAGCCCTTCTTCATTGTCAAAAAAGCGTCAGCATAACCTTACGGCGGTAAATCTGTGACTGTGAATTTTTTGGGTTTTGGTGATCCTGGATGTTTTGCAATGGCTCGGCTGGATTTGCTCACGGCTCCAAAGTGGTGGCACCACGACTCATCCCTGCCACTATGCGCAACATAAATTCAGCACCCTCACCTCTTCGTAACGCAGCAGGTGGTTCAAACTACCACCCCATGCTTACTTCCTTATGTGATCGGTCCTGCATCCGTGGAACACATGTTGAACACACCTTTTTTACTTCAGTTTGTCTTCCTAACCCCCATTTGAACTGTCCCAAGAGACACAGCGAATTCCTCTGCTAGCGAACTTAAGCTCCGACGACAGTCAACCTCGTATTGCTGCACCAATCCGGCGATGGCTTCTTCTGGTCGCAAACAATATGCACCTGACCTGGCGCGGAAGATCTTTCGTTAACTGACGTCCCTTCTCGAAACAATCGTGCCCCAGTATTTCACTGTAGTCTTGTACACACTTTTGTCACCTACCACTGCTTTCATTCGGGCGATGAATGGTCCGACTGGTCGACATCCTTCGGCTGTTATGAAACTGAATCACCGCTCGCTGATCGACCTTGGACTGATTCCTATCACACTGGCCATTATTTTAACGGTACTTG